>JAAFCE010001963.1:4425731-4559730 GCA_013389805.1 Trigoniulus corallinus | reverse complement strand
TGAATGATAGACTGCATGGCAAGGAAGTACCTCTGAAATTAGCCGCCCCAATGGAATTTGCCGCCTAGGTTTGCCTGCCCCACGAGCCACCTCTGTAATAATGTATCATATTATACACAAACACTGTAGTATTTATGTTGAGGTTGTGGGACATACATCAGAGAATGCATCAGACGGGTATGTGTCAATTATTTTAAATGTTAACACACTAAATTTATTGCATAAAAACTGCTTCATTTGCATTTCAAATAAATTCTTCCACAATTCATATTCAAATAGTTTCAATTTTTTTTATAATTTCCCTGAATGAAGAGAGGGTGGCCGTAACAAGATGCGACGAAACGAAATACAATATATATTTATATATATTTGATCTCTAATATGCGTATTATTATTTTTTTTGGTTTGTTTTGCACCAGATAGGTTCTAACTCTATTTCATTTTTTATCAACCTTTAAATTTAGGAAAGGTTTCATTTTTTTATGGTTAAATTAACAGTTGTTACAAGGGGAAACAAACTGTACAAGTACAGATATAACAAACATCAACTACTGCTCATATATCAGTAATGACATAGTTTAGATAGTGAGTGAAAGAGAGACAGAGAAAGAGAGAGAGAGAGGGAGTTACAAAAAGTAATATAAAATAAAATAATAAAAGTTATTTGATTTTAAAAATAGCATCATCATCTTAACATGAAGAAAGACGAAAACGACATCTCACCTTTAATCGAAAAAAAAAGCAGCGACACGTTAATCACGTGACTACCCAATGACTAGAGTAAGTAGCACTGTATCACAAAAGAGGAAGCAAAGTCAGCTGATTGATTTGTTGGTATTTTAGGGCCCTTCATCTACAATGGTCATTCGAGCCCCGTCCACTACATAATTCTAATGCAGAGTCTGCACAAGGACCATCTTGGGTGGAGCGGCGAGTTGCGTTGGACACACCAGTTCTCGTCTGATCACTGAAGTTAAGCAACGCAAGCCCAGTTAGTACTGACATGGGTGGTCGCTCGGGAAAGCTGGGTACTGCTAAGACCCAACAATCGTCACATTAGTGTAGTGTCTGTGCAGTCTATGCATTAGAACTATGCAGTGGACGGCTCTCTAATGACCTCGTAGTTGACGGGACCTTAAACACCAACAAACAACAACAACAACCATCTTGGGTATTAGCAGTAACCAGTGTTCCCAAGCGGCCACCCATGCTAGTACTGAGGTTGCGTTGCTCAACTTTACTGATCAGACGAGAACTGCTGTGTCCAACGCAATACAGCAGCTCTTAATTTAGCTAAATTCAACAATGCAAACCCTTCTCCTTACCCTGACCTACGTCTTGATTTCAGGCTTGTGGCATTCAGGTTCCACAACATGTGATAATGTAGACCCCCCCACTTGAATTCCAATGTCCACTTCCTCCCCTTCTACCTCAATATTTTTACACTGTTATGTGTGGGTGGGTCCCGCTCTTTCAAGGTTCTCCCGACTTCGTGACCTGAAATACAAATGTCCTGATAAGGGGTTTCCCCACATCATCCCAGTTTACCAAAACTAAGAACGGCAACTTGTGTTGGATACACCAGTTCTCCTCTGATCAATGAAGTTAAGCAGCGCAACCCCAGCTAATACTAACATGGGTGGTTGCTTGGGAAAACTGGGTACTGGAAATATCCAAAAATCGTCACATTGGTGGTGTCTGTGCAGTCTCTGCGTAAGTACTATGCTGTGAACGGGGCTCTAATGACCTTGTAGTTGAAGGGCCCTAAAAACGCCAACAAACAACAGACCAAAACTAGTCCAAAAATTTTTGCAAATTTCCCTTTTTTTTCGCCTATTTGGCTATTGATGACACCTCTGAGTGTACCACATACGAACCTTTGATTGTCAAAATTGAAGAGAGGATGAGAGGGCACAGGTACGATCACTCCCCTCACGATACTTTTATTCCGGGCAGGGGGGAGAGATAAGCGTGGACCATAAAGACCCCGGTTTGGGCAGAGTCAATTTAGTCAGTCCAGAGCCACCTGAGGATATATGCCGCCTCCACAGTCATTTTTGCCCGAGCTGCTCAGTGTGGACACTAAGCCGTCCACTTTCAAACTTCCTACACCCGGGAATTTTGCCGATTTCACTCCATGTAGAAAGGCTTCGTTTCTGTGCAGTGTGGTGACACATGTTCTCGATTTTGCATCTGAGGACTCAAGGTCAAGGTCCAGTGCCTTCTTAACACCATTATGAGCCCCTATGTAAAGCAATGTGCTGAGGCCCCTACGTCAGTTACTCACAGGAATAATACGCAAATGGTCACTTGACATACAAAGATTAGCATGGGGCTCCGAGGTAAATGCCCAGCGGGCTTCCTACGTTAAGGTGGCACTGTCAAGGACGCTACTGTAGTGCTACTGTGACGGACTGCCATCAACCCATTCCTTTGGTTCTATTTCTAACGGGACATCCCAAACTTGGTGATCTTCGATATTGCTATAGGCAGACAGACAAGCCCTACACAAGAAATGACGCAGAGATAGACGTGTCTCAAACGAAGAAGTTATTATTGCCCAATTGTCTGAGTCAGCAGGTCCCTTGTTTGCTTGTTGGTGTTTTAGGGCCCTTCAACTACAAGGTCATTAGAGCCCCGCCCATGGCATAGTTCTTATGCAGAAACTGCACAGACACTACACTAATGCGACGATTTTCGGGTAACAGCAGTATCCAGTTTTCCCAAGCGGCCACCCACGTCAGTATTAGCTGGGGTTGCGCTGCTTAACTTCAGTGATCAGACGAGAACTGGTGTGTCCAATGCAACAGTTCAATGAGACTGCACAGACACTATACTAACGCGAAGATTATTGGGTATTAGCAGTACTCATTTTTCTCAAGCGGCCACCCATGTTAGTACTAGCTGAGGTTGAGTTGCTTAACTTCAGTGATCAGACGAGAACTGGTGTGTCCAACGCAATAAGCCCTGGTTAACTGCGGGAGTGTACATTGCCCTACCTTTGTGTCCCAATACGATACTGAGGGCTGCCCACCCTGGGAGGGACGAGTTACTTTGAAGTATTAGTAGTACGCGTTACTGGAGAGAACAGTTCGGTCTGTCACAGGCGGAAGGAAAGTGTTAAGATACATTTAGGTGCTGAAAAATTTTGTGATTTGATCAAATTAGAGCAGGATGTCAATAAGACGTGAGAAAATATTCCAATTTCTATAAATTAGAATAAAAAAACGCCTTATAGTCATAAATTGTGTTAAATGTGTTCAGATATTCGTAATTTGTGGACCACCTAAGGTTTTAATGGGAAATTTTGGTCTATAATAAAATAAAAACACGAGACACACATGCAAAGATATTAAAAAACGGAGGGAACTAATAATCATGTCATAAATAAACATAGGAGGTTCCTGTATATGTCAGTACCCGCTTCGGTAGGACAGTGGGTAGCGTGCTCGGTAACTGCGTCAATTGTTCTAGATTCGATACTGGCCCGAGGTGGGTTGGCTCCTTTCGGGCGAGAAAGAGTCCCCGAGTGCGCCTTCCTTCAATTGAAAAGTAAAACCTAGGTTCCGTGTGGTGTACGATGACAGCGGCAGGTAAAAGAACCCACTCTACTATGCAACGGGTAGATGAGGCCAAATTCCCAGGTGTAGGAGCTCGGTGGAATGCCCCAACGAACAGTAGACCAACAATAAATAAGTATAGGGGTTGCAGCTTTGGTCGGCAACCGGGTGTGGAAAAACACTGCCCAATAGATCACCCTTTTGTCCATTCAGAGGGACAAGATGGGTACCCGACCCTGCTTTAGGTGGGAAAAAGGTCAGGAGTTCCCACTGGAAACTGGGAACACGGACAAATTTCTGGACACTGGTTTTATGCAGCCGACTGTTGACCTATGCTGCCACCACTGGCGTCACTCGCGGGGTGCGAGCTGCACCGGGTGACACCACTCGCACCATGAGAAATCATGAGGGTGACACCAAGGCAGAAGAAGCGGCTTTTTCGGGAGAGGGGGGGGGTGACACCATGGTGTCACCGCACCGGGTGGCGCCAACCCTATCGACGCCACTGGCTGCCACCCCTTGTTTACTGAAAGTCGGCCTATTTTCGATTCCTTAAGGGGAGGGGGGGGCAAGCTGTGCAAAAATTAGGTTTACTATTTTTGTGAGAAGAAAACGACAACAGTAAAATATTGCATTTAAATTACATAATTAGCCTACTTACATTTGGATAACGAAAACCAAAATTCAGGTTGCCAAAAATGGTCATCAATTTCTGTTGGTGGGCAATGGGAAGGTGGAAAGATCCTCTTCGGTGGCGCAGAGGTAGCGTACCACGTTCGATTCTGGACCAAGGTGGTTTGGCTTCTTTGGGGCGCGAGAGGAAAGAGAGAGAGAGGTCCCCATTGCGCTTTTCGTCGAATGGGAAGGTAAGGGGAAATATGTGGTGTGTACGAGGTCCCTTGCATGATGTCCCTTTTGGAGTTCGCCTCCTGGCTTCAGTGGAGGAAAAGCGCCCCAAGGAAGAAACATGGGCCGAAAATAAACATAGGCGTTGCAGTATTAGGTTGGCAGCCAGCTGCCGAAAATACCATCCAACAGATCGATCGTGCCCCAATGGGACAACCCAATGGGGCACCCGACCCTGCTATAGGTGGGAAGAGGTCAGAGGCCGTCAAGTGATCCTCCGGGTAACCCAATATCATTTTTTGTCGCGATGGCACCAAGACCACAAGGATGAAAAGTTGGAAAGAGTTTTACATGGCTTTTGTTGCCGACCGGTCGGCAGCAACCCGTACTTGCTTAACGTCCACGCATCGGTTTTTCTTTTTGGGACAAACCCAACTAACTCTTTTACCGACATCAGAGGGCGAGCTCCTGGCAAGGGCATTCTGCCACCGCACACATATACGTAGCCGCACATACACACATATACGGCCGAATGGCTTAACTTTTCATCCAGGACGGAAAGCGCACTTGGAACTTCCCTCTTGCTAAGCTAAAACGCCACCCGCCTTGACCAGAATTGAACCTATAACCGTAGACTCACGAGTTAAGAACGCCAACACTCAGCTTACCAAAACAGTTACCAAGACTATTGTTGCAAAAGCAGCTCCTAACCTTTTCCCCGCCTATGGTAGTGTCGGGACCCATCTTGTAACAATCTTTTATATATACCTCCACTCCACCGAATATCCTTGTTCGGTTCCAAGGACTCCTAGCCAGGTTAGCCTGGAATTTTTAATCCTCGTGAAAACTAATCCACAGGCCAAATAAGTGCCCTGGTTGCTAACCGGTTGGTTACGAGATAAAGCCTTTAGTATTATTGTTATTATGCATTATTAAGTTGGATTAATAGGACCACCACCAGTCGAACCGGCCATTGTCCAAAATGTCACACCATCAGTGACCCAGGAAACCAGAGAGGCCCACCCACGACTACAAACCATTACATATCGTTTAACATTTAAAGGGCCTACTTCATTAAGAGGCTCATAGGAGCAACTTGGTATCTGGGAACTGAAACCCTGGTTAGTTCGCTACTGATCACCAAACGTCTACCCAGGTGAGAAATGAAAATGGGACTGGTAGCATTCTTTTCTGGGTTTTCTTTGGATATTTAGGCAATCCGAGTTCAATTCCCATGTTGCAGATCTGGGTTATCTGCTTTATTTAAAACAAACGCATAATAACAATAATATGAAAATCATTTCAAGTTAGTAGCGTACCTTAGGACAAGCGGGCCCTGTCGCAGGAACAGACACCGGAAGTACAATATTCAGTGAGTTTAGAGTGCCATTAACGATGTCGGACAAAACTGGACCGTGACGCACATGCAGCACCTGCGTCTGTTTCAATTGGAAACACGCGTAATTACTCGTTTCATTATTTAAAAAAAAACAACCTTAAATAACATTTTTTACCTATTCTAGAAAAAAGAAAGACCGGAAGTCAGGCATTGAATATCATGTGGCGGCATCCGGAAATAACCCCACTGTATCCTCTCCCCCTCCGCATGTCGTACCAGGTGACCAAAAGGGGTTACCGGACAACTACCAACCATCCAACAGTTCGCCCCTTATTTCCCGGCGTCTACCTTCCTTAACCTTTTACCTTTACAGTGTAGCTGTTGTATCCGTTCTTCAACATATTCAGTGTTTCTTCGACATTCTGGACTCATGGAGTACCCAACCCTGCCACAAGCCCGGGAAAAGGATTAGGTAAAGAACATATCGTATACTAATGCAATTATTACGTAGCGTTCATTACAGAATTAATTATACCTGATTCAAGTTTCTGGTCGCGCAGATGACATCGTATACACCACACAGCAAGACATCAGACTTTCCTCTTTCACATTCATCTTCAGACATTCATGGCTCACAGACGTGAAGTCAGCCCCCCCCCCCCCTTCCCCACACGAGACCAAGGCGCACTAATCTGGTCCCTCTTTATCAGAGGAAGAGAAAACTATCAACCACAGGACTAGAGTAGCGAACCTCTATACCTTTGAGCTGAAAAGACAACCTTACTTTGCTAATTGAGCTACTGACGTCGGCTACTTCTGCCACCTTAGAAAGACATAACAGACCTTAGCTACAGGGCCCGCTCTAAGGGGGGGGGGGCAATCCGGGCATTTGTCCAGGGCGCGAAAATAATTAGGGGCGCCGTTTTGGCTGTAGGTGTGAGAACGGAGCACGCGAACAGAGCGCTGCTTCAAGGGGTGGCAATTTGTCCTTTTGTCCGGGGCGGCATAAGTGCTAGAGCAGGCACTGCTTAGCTAGGAAACGAACCTGCGTACCTTGAGCTCAATAGAAAAAAGTGGCTTTGCAGCAAGTTATTTTGGGAAAAGATGATGAAGATAAAGTAGGGTTTATTAAATCTTTTTTCTTTGGAAGGTATTTAATAATAATTTTAATCAAGATATGGCACATGGCGCCCCCTTCCAATTTCGGCCGGGGGCAACTGCTCCCCTCTCGTCACGCCTCAGAGTAGCAGACCGCATATATATACAACATGGTATCGATTGTGAGGGCTGCAACTCTAGGCTTCAAGGGCCACACGCGGCATGCGAGCCACCAGTTTTGACACCCCTGGGCTACAAGATGACCAGTCAAAGTGGCTGGTCAGCGTACACACACACACACAGATGACTAAAATGCTCCTTTCCCTACTATGACACCTGAATATTTCACTTGTTCCCCCTTCTGTTGGTGTTCTAGGACCCTTCAACTATAAGGTCTTTAGAGCCCCGTCAACTGTGTAGTTCTAGTGCAGAGACTGCACAGACGCTACACTAATGCGACGATTTTTGGTTATTAGCAGTACCCAGTTTTCCCAAGCGGCCACCCATGTCAGTACTAGCTGGGGTTGCGTTGCTTAACTTCAGTCGCTCCCTGAATATTTCACTGACCGGAATTTTCCGCCCTCATGACATCCACCCATTCCCTATGGTCTCTATCAGTCCACCCCTATAACACTTAAATTAGAAAAAAATAATAATAAGTGAATGTGTATTTTACAAAATAAAAAAAATTGCATAAAAGGGGTAAATGGTTTATTTAAATATTTTTTTCTCGTTCTGATTGAAGGAATGAAACATGAAGGCCAGAAAAATAATGAAGAGTGCAGAGAAGAGGTCCAAGTGAAGACGGTAAGTCAAACATCACACAATCGGTGGATACTGAAAACAAACAACAAAAAAACAAAATAATCGAAATAAAGTAAAATAAATTTTTAAATAAATAATATGACATCTAATAAGTGGAGAACCCCCTCCCCCTTCCCTTTGGTATCACTTTGAAAGCGGAGAGTTATTGCAAACGACAATATAACCTGAAAAATTGTTATACATCAGTCAAAATTCCGATTTGGGACATGCCGTCACCCATACGTAAAACCATTCCTATTTGGGACATTTTAAATGTACGAAATGTCTCCTGTCGTCAGTGCCGGATTTAGATATTGAGAGGCCCTAGGCTATCTCAATTTTGAGGCGCATTTCAATGCCCTTTTCAGGTCCTTTTCTTAAGCATTGTAGCCTGCTAAATGTTGAGGCCCTAGGCTTCAGCCTACTTAGCCTTGTGATAAATCCGGCACTGTCTGTTGTATGTTTTATGCGGTGGTTCGACCTTGGGCATGACTGACGACTTCATTCTTTAGGACAAACCGGAAAGAGGTACTTCAACTGTGACTTCCGTCGAATGAGAATTAGGGAGGGGGCGAGATAATGGAAACGAAAGGGGTTGGCTGATGCACAGATGGTCCTGTCCATTTAAAAACGAACAAAGGCTTTTCATCTCTGCTGACGAAAGGTAGAGTAAGTACAGTTTCTTCCTGTCCAACAGCAACAACCGGCCTTAATCATTGGATCGAATCCATATACACCCCTTTACTGATGGAAACAGTGAAAAGTAAAATTTATCACCAAAAATTTTGACTAGAGAGGATACGGCGGATGACGAATCAATTATTTCACGCCATTCGTTTGAAAAATTAACAAAAAAAAAAACAACCTCACTTCTCTCTCTTTCCCTATCTCTCTCCTGGGTCAAGGGCACACTGTGGAACAATGAAAAGGCAAGGATAAGAAAGGGGAGTAAAGGCTCAGGTGGGGAACACGCTATTTGTTTCATGTCTGAATTCTGAGGACAAAACTATTGGTGGTTGTCACCAGGGCCGGCCTTCTCTATAAAGGGGCCCGGGTTCAAAAATCCTTTTGGGGGCCCTAAAATATTTTTCCAGGGTGTTTTTCCATGACAGGGTTGTTAGGTTATGCTGCGTTGGCAGGGTCGAATGAGGGACGTTACCCCTACAATGACATAATAAAATTTTAATATTAGCAATGATCTGGGCCCTGATGGATACTGATGATGGCCCCCCCTCAATCATGAGGCCCGGATGCCCCCCTGGATGGCCTGCCCTGGTTGTCACAAAACTAGCAATGGAGACCAAACAAGGAATAAAACGGCCTGTGATTAAGAAGCAGGCATCGCATAGACAAATCAGCCCATGGGACCCTCGCATGAACTCGAGAGCAAAAGGAAAATTCACCAAAACAAAAAAAAAAAATAAATAAAAAACATGAGCCTGGAGGCGGCCATCCCAAACACCGACCATCAGTTTAGTTAAATCAACACATCACCACCAAACCAGAATTCCTGGTGCAAGAAGACTGACCGATCAGGACAATTCCAGTAAGGGCATTAGGATTTCATCTTCTTTAACATCTTGGTTGCAATTTCTATTCGCAACTCGACAACAGTTAAGGCCCGCCAAAATACTCTTCATTATTTCAGATATAAACCAGGGACTAAAAGGCATGTCTTTGAACAACAAGACAGAAAACGATCGGTCAGTCCGCTACTGCCAAACCCTCAATCAATCACAACCACCAAAAATTCCATCGCATCCCACTGCCGTCGTCGTCATCACAGTCCACAACAGACACACCTAGCTCAAAAAAATTACATTGGAAGTGTAAGAAGTAAGAAAGAAAAAAAAAGGAGCAAGAGAGAGAGAGAGAGGGGGGGGGGTAGAGACGGGAAAAGGGCAGCAATACCGGAAAGAGGCTTGAAGGAAGGGTTAAAAGGTGAGGATCGAGGAAAGGTGTGCTGGAAAACACACGCACGCACAGAAAGAGAGAGAGGAAAAAAAACGACTTTTAACCACTATCCTCATTTGCATTTGTATACACCGTCGTCGGACTGATGGTTGTGGTAGTGGTGGTTGCGGTGGTGGCACTGCTTCTTACATCAACTTCCACAAGTGAACCTTTAGAATGACCACGGTTCTCATTCATCATCTCAGCACTTTCTGCCCGGTAATGGACAGATGCTTGAGAGGTCTGTAGCCAAGATTTTGCCGAAGTCGGCGGCAACAGAGGGCTACCATCCAGTTTCAAACTCCCACTTTGATCAAACCCAGAGGAAGAAGTGCTTCTTCTACTGTCCAAATCCAGAGAGGAAAACGAGGACAAAGAAGCGGATGATGGTGGCGATGACAACGGCGACGACGACGACGACGAGTCAGAAGAAGACTGGTGCTCCAAAGACACTTCCTTCTTCCAAGAAATCTTGCTACGACTACGATAATAAGAACTATCCGTTGTTGTAAGAAGAGTGCTAACAACGTCATCGAAAGCGGTAGCAGCAGTAGGAGTAGGAGCAGTAGGAGCAACGGTGGTGGTGTTGTTTTTCATGACAACATCCTTATCATCACCCAACGTGACGTTCAACTTTGAACTCAGAATATCGGAAGATTGTCCACTCACGTTTGTAATATTAATACTGCCATGGTGGTCATCCACGACGACGTCATCACCATCATCATCATCATCATCGTCATCCTTATCCTCGCCATTATTATTATTATTATTTCTACTACGTACCTGTACATTTCTATGAGATAAGAACGTGAGTGAAGGATTTGTGACATTATTGGCACAAGCACTATCAAAAGTGCAGCACAAATGTCCATTCTGAAACAGAAATTTGAAACAACCATTAATCAAAAATGTTAATACGAATTTTAAATTATCCTCATATTTTTTTTTTTGACGAATAATAACAAAACAAAAAACGTAAATAAAAAAATTAAAAAACAAATATATAATAAATTAAAAGTACTGGTACTACTGCAAATCAGAAAATGTTTGAATATGAAAGGATTGATGTGATATATGATTGTGTATTGAGAGTTAAAATAAAATTCATGATGGGCTTAACGTGGTTACAGCGATCAAAATAAAACACACACACAAATAATGTCTCTTATATTTTTCTTAGAAATAACTAAACTAACGACTGGAATAATAATAACAATTATTATTATTATTATATTACTGTTTTCTATAATTAAATAAAAATTATTACTTACCCTAGAAAGTACTTTGTATGTTTTCATTCACATCAAAGGAATATTTTTACTTAATTTTTAAATTTTAAAATTCGCTCTTTAGAATAAATAAAAAAATATTTAAACTATAGTCTGGGCTGACGTAACATGCTAGTTAAACTTAACTAATTACCAAAACAAACTTCATTTTCCTGGAAGTAACAAAAAACCACTACCTTAACTGATTAAAAAACACCAATTGTAAAAAAAAAACAGTTTGATGGTCTTAGTAGACCGGAAGTTCTGGTCACATCCTCAGACATTTTATTTTCATTTCAAATATTAACTACAATAAATAAAATGAAGTCTGAAGAACAAGAAAGAAAAAAATAAGCCAGAAATAAATATTAAATATAGAATATTAATATATGAACAATAAAAAATTTTTTCAGGAAAATCTACTACATATATATTCATCATCATCACACCCTTATCCCACCTGTGGCAGGATCGAGTCTGCGGGTCTACTGAACATGCTCTGACATGGGGCACCCCAACCAGGCGTCTGGAACCCTAAAGAATATTGGCTTTGTTGTCTGTGGGGGGATGCCGGCCTACCCCCACGTCTACAAACACCGCATTCATCATCATCATCATACCCTTATCCCGCCTGTGGCAGGGTCGGATCTGCGGGTTCTGGCCCTCCACTTTCTTCTATCTCCCACCAGGTTCCCGTCCACCCCACACACCGCCATATCCTTGCGGACAACCTGTTCCCACGTCAACTTCGGGTCCCCCTGCCCCGGGTACTGCCAACCACCTGCATTCCTGGTATAGTCCTAACGAGGTCCTCGTTCCCGCCTGTCATATGCGGTGTACAAACACCGCATTATACAACCAAAATAGAAATCATCATCAACATCATGTTACCCTTATCCCGCCTGTGGCAGGGTGGGGGGGGGGCCTGCGGGTTCTAGCCCTCCACCCCCGTCTATCTCCCACCAGGTCCCCGTCCACCCCACACACCACCATACTATTACGGACAACCTGCTCCCACGTAGTAAGGGTCTCCACGTTCCTACTCTAAGATTTGTCCCTATGCTCTGACTGGGGGTACTCCATCCAGGCAGGGGGTACTCCATATTGGCTGGATTCTCTGTGAAGGGGGGATGCCGGCCTACCCCACACAATGCACAATATATTAATACGGTGCAAAATTTCAGAAGGAAAAAAATTATTTTTTTTTTATCCTCAATTATTTAAAATCATGAAACGTCAGACCAAACAAATTTTAAATTAGCTCATAGTTTTAAATAAGATAATAACACAAATAAAAATAAAATAATTTTTTCATATCTAATAATAATAATCTCATTTTAGTGAAACTTACAGCAATCTTGTATTTCAGAAATAGTGGTAGTGGTAGTGATGGTGGAGGTGCTTATTTGGGAAATTCAGTCAAGAAATAAAAACCAACTAAAATTTCATGCCTTAAAAAAATAAAACCAACATGTGCATTAATAAAGTGCACAACAACGTCGACTTGTAGAGGGTGTGTACGACGACATGTGTCCAGTAACAAAACCAAAAAATGTATCAAGCAAATTAAAAATATTAAAAATTAAATAAATCATCCATACTAGCTAATATTAAAAACATGCAACAAAACATTAAAAAAAAATACTTCAGTGGGACCTTTAAATTAAAAAAAATATATATATATATATGGTCCAATTTCACGTATGAGTGTGTGAGTAAAGGGAGACAGGCGCAGTCTTTGGCATTTGGGAGCCCTGTGCAGGGAACTCTTTTGGGGACTCCCTAACTTAACAATGTTAAAAACTATAAAATTATGTTATAATAATGTCTTTCTACGTGGATATGTAGGCGGTGGCGGGACCCCGGGGGGACCCTGAGGCCCTGTGTGGCCACACAGTATGCAAATGCCTAAGACCGGGCCTGAAGGGATAGAGGAAAATAAAGGGTTATATAATATCGTTTAAAATGTAATTAGCGGGTATTGGAGGAAAATAAAAAGACCCCCCCCCCCCGCCTACCCAATTCCCTCAATACCTTCTGCCAAAAAAATAATATTTTATGCGTGTTCAACACATTCAAATTTTGCAGTGTACCGGTACTTTTAATTTTCATTTGCGTGAAAATGTGATCAAATCTACGTAAATAAAAAAAATAAGAAGAGTATAAATATTTTTTTCCACAGATGGGTGCAACATTGATCACGAAACCATATTTCGGACGAGAGTCACCTGAAGGCGAGAACCAGATACCAGTTGTGATGATCACCAAAAAAAAAATTGAGAAAAAAAAAATAAAATGAAGAACTGGTTAGCTTCAAGACTTATGTTTGTTATTTTTATAAGTTGTTTGTCCCACACACATACACTTACACTCCTGAGTAAAGGGAGGAGGGGGATGGACGGAGGGAAGGGTGGGGTGTGAAGGAAGGAAAAGGAAAGATGAAGAGGGTAATGTCAGAAGATGATCGACAGCTTCAAAAACTCATCTCATCAGATCAACGACCCAAAACGAAAATATTTCGTCACATTTACATTCAAGTCTAAGGACACCATAGCTGCCTCCCCCCCTTTTTTTTGGTTTCAAAAACAAACTGAAGAGCACTCAAAACAAATGAGGCTGTAGACAGAGAGCAGACGGAGCACAATTTTGAAATTGCGATTTGAAGGGAGAGGAGATTATAGATCCGCGCTAGTAGTCCTCCCCAGTGATAAATTAAGATTTTCGAGGACCCTAAAACGGAAACAACCCCTAGCGAGGAACTCTCAAGCCTAACTTTTGCACAATAGAGGATCTGAAGATGGTATGTTGACTGACAACCCAACTATGAACTAAACGATACTTTCGGGCCTAAAATTGGGGTTAAAATAAAATAGTGGAAATTCGGTTTGTTTCGTTCGTGCTTTAGGGCCCTTCATCTACAATGATCATTAGAGCTCCGTCCACTGCGTAGTTCTCATTTAGAGTCTGCACAGTCACTACGTTGATACGACAATTTGGGATACCAGTAGTACCCAGTCGGAAATGCGGCCCTGACCCTATCCAGCTCTAAGATACACTCCTGTCTCAAACTAAGGGTCTGTTCCAACAACTAAAGAAGCACGAATTCACTTTCCATCTCACGGATCTGCCAGTCAGGATTCAAACCAGCGAACCGTGAACTCAGCATTCTACTAATTGAGCTACCGAGACTAATTCGCATAGTGCTCCTTTGAATTCAAAGTATGCAAGTTCGAAACCTGACCTAGGTAGAAGGAGAGGGTCAATATCATCAATCTCAGTTACGAACTCTGAACACCAGCTTGTCAGGGGCGGAACCAGCGGCGGATCAGGGGGGGGTAGCACTTCAAAAAAAAAAAAAAATGCGCCCCAAGGATTTTTAAATACTCAGAATCCCTTAGTATAAATCTAGCTAGCAATTACAATAGGTCCGCTCCTGCCCCTTACACAATGCCCTATCTTCAGTGGTTCCTACAACTGCAGATTGGATTGACAATATAGAAATGGGAACAACAAATGCAAAAATGCCTCATCAGTTGCAAAGTTGAATCATGCATCAGTTGAAATATATGCCCCATTGAAGCACTGAGGGGGGAGCAATTGCAGCATCGCTCCCCTTGGATTCGCCCCTGCGGTTTTCTTTTTATCTTTTTGCATAACAGTCATTGCCAGATTTAGATATTGAGAGTCCCTAGGCTATTTCAATTTTGAGGCCTTTTTCTTAAGTTTTGAAGCCCGCTAAATGTTGAGACCCTACGCTTCAGCCTACTTAGCCTAGTGGTAAATCCGGCACTAATAACAGTAATAGTATTCTATCAAAGAAAACGGTTAAATCTCAGGTTAGCAGCAACCCTGACAACAGTGCTACGCACTTTCCCTTAAAATACTGGAACATGGTTCGGGGAAGAGAGTGGAAAAACAGCATCTCAAGGATTGTCTTGAAGCTAAAACCAGCAACAGCGGACTCGGATGTACATCACAAAGAAAGCCAAAGCGGAAGTAGATCCCGTGTAGATATATGTCGTGGTGATTGTAGTGTCAACACAAAATGCAAAATAAACATGAGGCAAAAAATATATATATATATATATATACGTATATACAAGGCAGCAGACGACGACAACTGCTGATGGAGTGCAATGTGAGTTATAATAATAATTAACATGCTGCTTCCCAAAAATATTCTGCAGAAAGAGAGAGAGAGAGAGACAAGTGAAGAGAGGAAGGCAGGGAAAGAAAACAAAGTCAAAATTAACGAAAAAGCTTGCTAGAAATTGTGGTCCAGATTAGCAACATAACAAATCAGTAACAAGAAAAAGAGAGAGGGAAATAGAGAGAGATCAAATCACCAATGGCGACAACAGATCTCAAAATAAATAAATCAAACAAACAAGATAAAGAGAGAGAGAGCTTCAATTTCACTAAGCATTGGAAAAAAAAGAGAGAGGGGGGAATTTTAAACAGTTGTTTAACAATTTACCGATGGAAACGATTAGCCAGATTGCTCACCGAATGTTTGCAGTGTGGAACCTAAAAATAATGATGATGAGTATCAAAAATCAGGATATAAAAAAGAATTAAAACATTTTAAGGCTGAATACAAATTGCATCAACCTCAACATCAAATAAGCAGATCAGAGACACATTTTAAACTACGGTGGTGACAAGGGACGAAAAATTATCATAACGTGAGAACTATTTTTTTTTTTCGGGTGTCAACTTGGCAAATTTTACTAAGGACATAACTTACGAGAATGGCACTTACTCATTTCTGTGAACAATTAACTAAAAATTAATATACTTTTTCTTGTTTTGGAGCTTTGAACTACTCCTATTTTTTTTTTCATTTCACTTCACTGTCTGTCTGTACCAATCAACTGCCATTCAGTGAGCCATTTTGCAGTGGGGTTAAAAACGCAAAAAGTCAAAATACTTCACACCAAAAAATCAACGAAAATAATCAGTTATCATGCAAAGCCTTAAGTATTGAAAAATGTTAATTAAGCATTACTAATAATAATGGGCGGGAGGGGAAAAGGGAATAATAATGCAACAAATTCATTAAATTCTTCTCATTTTTTAAAAAGAAACAATCAATCAGCAACTTGTTTATGTGTCGTCATTTACATGTGCCATCAGATTCACAAATTAAAACTGAAAAAAGAAAAGTTGCGTTTGGTTTCCCCCCTTTTTTTGTTTTTTGTTCATTTTATTTCATTATTTTTTTTTTTTTAAAAAAAATAATATCTTCGCTTAACAGCTAGAAAATAACTTAATATCTCACCTTGCATTGGCAGGTGGTACAGTGATCATCAGGTAATGCCCAACGATCACCAGGTCGATATACACGACCATTGTATGTACACCCACTATCTCTGGAAGTGAGGTTTGTATCGCCCGTGTCATCCAGAGAACATGGGTCCTCAATGCAACGTGGACAACAGTCGCCTTCTTTTAACACAGGGTTGTCACAATTTGGAGGCGGACATTCAATAGGCCAACAATCTATTTCTCCATACTGCAACAACAAATACAAAACATTCAATATCTCATCATATCTCTATCAAGAGTTAAAAGTATATAAAATAACCCTGTCATCCTTAAGTCCTGCAAATAATTTCTTATTAATTCAACATTGGTCAAACGCACGTCAGAAAACTGTCCAGAAGATTAGAGAATTTTTATCTCCTCACACCTCTGGACAGTGCAATTTGAAGTATGCCATTAGAAACTTTCCAGAAATTAATTACGAATATAATTACCAAACATTCACAATGTTGACACTGATATATCCACCTCTGACCATTTTCGAATAAAGTCTTGTATTCTTGATGTTGGCACCTTGTAGATCTATCGCAATGTGGACAACAATCAAGGTTGACTTTTGAGTCAGTGCAGTCACACGGATCACGCTCACAAGATGCAAAACCATTCTACAAACATACAATTATCACTCTCAACCAAAATGTTCAACAGTCACTAATAGACAACAACTACCTCTAATATTTATCTTGTACCTTGCAGAAACATTTTGTGCATGTGCTATTGCTTAGCGCCCAAACGGAACCATTCGGTCTCTCAACACCGTCATAAATACAATCTGAAAACGAAAGATATTTGAACCAATCTAAAACAAAAACTCACCTGCTACTGTACTTGCATTCATCGAATGAAAAACAATCTGTAAACTTACTAAATGAGCAACTATCACCCCCGAGACACTCGCAATGAAAGCTGCCTTCAGCATTGACACATTTGGCAGTACCATGACAAGTATGGCTACCATCTTCACATTCATTAATATCTAAATTACAAGATATTTAATAAAGATTAAAAATTTTCAAGTACCAATGTGGTCAAGCGACAGTCATTTTAAGTGGAATGAATGAAAAAAAAAAGACAAGAAAATAAACACACTCACCTTGACAAAAAGCGCCAAGATTGTTATTTTGCAAGAAACTGTAATAACCTTTTTTACAATCACAGTAATACCAACCAGGAAGATTTATACATCGTGAATTTGGATGGCACTGATGAATCCCCAAATTGCATTCATCTACATCTGTTTCAAACAATCCAAATGAAAAAAATTGCTCACAAACGTCAATAAACTCAAAATTATTTTGTCAGCGTTCATTACCAATTTCACAACTTGGTCCAACATAGCCTCTTCGGCAAGAACATATGTTTGGAGAAATACACTCTCCGCCGTTCAAACACGGCTGGTCACAGACGGCTGCAAACAGATATTTTATGTCAAGAGAAGAAAACTCGCATAACGAACATTATGTGCACAGTCAGCTACACCACGTGGTTGACTGCTCTTAATCATAATTGCTATTGTCGCAAGGATAACATACACTGACGCTACTACGAGTGTCACCTTAATTGACCGTTCTAGAGATTTGACAACGGAGAGGTCAACAAGTGTTAGGGAGCCCCATCCCACCTACAATCCCGAATTCACAGAGTTAAAGGTCCCGACTCAAAGAAGTTCTCACCTCATACGGTCAACAATAGGGTTGTGAACCTACATTAAGCAACTCCTAACCTTTTTTTCCGCCTAGGACAGGGTCAGGTACCCATCTTGTCCCTTTGAAAGGACACAATATGTTACGCCAAACGGGTTGGGAGTCGGCCAAGCTGCCATAACGGGCCGGACTCTGTGGTGGCTGCTCGCAGGTGAGGGGGAAATAGGAGTGGGGGATGTGGGAGAGGGGAAATTAGCAGTACCCAGTTTTCCCAACCAACCACCCCTGTCACTGCTAACTTGGGTTCCGTTGTTTAACTTCCTTAATCTGACGAGAACTGGTGTGTCCAACGCAATTCACAAGGGTGATATATTAAACACTTTTTTTCCTCAACCGGTTGCTGACCAAAGCTGCGGTCTAATGTCCGCTGGGGAATTCCATCTGCGATGAAGGCGCACTCGGGGCATCCCTCTCGCCCGAAAGAAACCAAACCACCTCGGACCACTGACGCAGTTACCGAGCACGCTACCCACTGCACCACCGAGGTGGGATGGTGGTGAACCTACATCGCACATTACAAATTCACATACTGTATTTGTTGCACCTACGTTCACAAGTGAATCCATCTCCTCGGTATCCAGGTTTGCATTGGCAGTGATAACTTCCCTCCGTGTTCGTACAAATTGCATCGGTATGGCACTGATGATCTCCATGTCGACACTCATCATGCTCTGTAAAAAAAGAGAGACTTAATTATAAAATAAGCAAACATGAAATCCATAGACAATTCATTTTATTTCTCCTATGTCACACGCACATGGCAACATTTAGATTAAAAACATTTTAATTGTAGGAAGTCTGCCTAAGTACATTAATCCTTTTATGTCTTCATATTTACCAGTTGGACACCTAATTTGAGTAGACAGCGGAAATGGCCAACGACACAATTTTATTAGATAATCCATGCCCAAAAAATCATTCTAACTAAATAGGATGTTGAATGAGACGAGAAATAGACTCATCACTTTCCTAGATGCAAATTTATCACCTTTATTTTTCTCTATCCGCCAATAACAGTAAATCAAGCAACCACACCCTAAATATGACAGAAATAGTCCGTTTTTTTCTTTTGCTCTCATTCCTTATAGTAGTCTAGTCACTAATGTGCGACCCAATTCAAGTACCGACCAATGAAACTCGCCGACCTTAAGGCAGAACATTAACTCGTATTTGAGTTATTGACTGGTAGTTGTTAAACAATCACCTATCTCAGTAATTAATCGTACTGAGGATAAATTTGTTACATTCAATCTAAAAGAATAATGTGGTCAGCAATTACAAATCCACTTCTATGTAAGTTAACGACCAAATTTCGCGTGAGAAAGAGAGAGACACATAACGAGGACTAGTTCGATTGAACAGAAATTTCATTTTCTCCACAGAATTTAGATCCTTCACTAATTAAGGTGAAATGACCAAAAAAAAACTGCATTTGACGCAAACACCAAAAATGAAACCAATTTAATAAAAGAAGCTAGTTACTCACCAGCACAATTAAAAGAGTCGACGCGAACGTAACCCGGATTACATTCGCAAGTATAGGATCCCAGAAGGTTGACACATTTTGTATTACGCTGGCAGTGATGACCATGATGACCTCCAATTTCGGCGCATTCATCAATATCTAATATCGTAATACCCCCCCAAAAAAACAGCAAATGTTTTTTCTCGCATGAAACCATGTCTATCAAGCTAACAAAAACACAGGATCGACCATACGAAATGCAAAAGTCAAAAATCCGCCATGGAACACATACCTTCACATGACCTGCCATCTCCTTGAAACCCTTTCATACACTGGCATTTATAACGAGTCCTTAGATTTAAACAAGAGGCATTAAGATGGCAGTTGTGACCTTGGGCACAGTAATCCACGTCTGGAGAAAAATTAAAAACAGTGTCAATACACCAGGGTTCCTTTCCTCAAATTCAAGATGTAAGCATTATTATACAAAAAAAAAATAATTATACTGACCAGGGCAAAACTTGCAGCATTCCCCTGGTACACTGAACTGGAGATCCTCTATACACGTTAAATTGGGACAGTGAATTTCAGGATTAATCTTATGGCACTGCGTATTTCCGTTATCGCAAGTACAAATAAAGCACTCTCGAGTATTTTGAGAGCTCGTTTGCTCTCCATGATCATACATCACTCCTTTAAAAAGGCACGTTTCTAAAAATGTAAGAGAATATATTACTTCCTATAGTATTAAATCATCAAAACTAGCAGTAGGAGCAACGTTGTGCATATATTTTTCGTGGGGACCGGAAGTTATGAATAACGTCTTAACCTCATTAAAAAAACACGAGCAAAAGACTGCGATGTAATTTCAAATGTATTATTAAACAAAAAAAATACTTACTGAGACATTCTGGGCAGCATCCTCCAGATATATATACAGGGTTTTTACAAGGAGTAGGAGAGCATGGGACACGCTGACACTGTATTTTTCCTTTCTGTAATATTAAAGTTGCTATAAAAACAACTGAACAACGTGATGCTACTACTTCTTGCAATCCAGGCTCATTGCGTAGGGAACAGATATTTAATCCAAATTCTTTCTCATTCATTATCTTACCACACATGTGCAGTTATCACAACCTTGACGCCAAGAAGTTCCATCAGCATGTAAAGTGCCATTACTTCTGCAACTTTTTTTGCAATCGCACTGCTCTACTAAGGATAACCGATTTTCAGCTTGAGCCAGCTATCCATTTAGTGGCCGAAAACAATTAACAGAAAAAAATATGTATTAGAACCGGTGAATGTTAATACTATATACTGTACATGCCGAGGAGATCCATAAGTTCCCTTACCCTATCCGTAAGTTCTTTAATATAATTTTCTAAATGGGCTACTGACAACTGCAGCTGGCGGAATTGACCACAAGTCGGACACTCTAGGAATACCACAAATATACTACTATTCAATAATATTGTGATTTTACATTAAAATATTTCAGTTCATTGATAAAAAAAGATCAATGTTGCATAAAAAAAAAGAACAGTCAAATCTTACCAGTATCAACGTGTGGGCACTGCATGAGATACCCATGCTCTTTACCAATAATTTTCACATCTTGTAATCCGCCCTGAAAGTCAACAAATTAAAATATTAATGTTGAAATTGAATCTTGTATAAAATTCTGTCAATTATGAAACGCAATTCACGATATTTCTTAATTAAAGCGAAGAGAATGGCATTATATTCCAAGATAATTTTTTGAATTACAAAACCGAAAGCGTGGGGGACAAATCACTTAAAACCTAGAGGGTTATTTTAAGGGTCTCGTTCCCTGTTTATTCAAATGAACTCATATATTTAAAAAAATGCAATGTCTGTTGTAACAATAAAACAGTGGGTAATTATTTCCGTCTAATAAGGTGGAATTTTAATTTTTATACAGTATTTAGATCACAACAATAGCAATACTTTTGTAATGTTTGCGCAAGTTAATGATGACCAAACAGATCATCCCAAAATGTCGTCTGAATAAAACATTTCATATACAGCATTTCTTTCATGCTAATACCATGAAATGCACCACATTACATTTTTTAGAAACAAGTGCAGTTACAATTTAAAGTAATATAATGTGCACTCAGAGACTAAGAAATAAAAAAACTAAGGAGACAAGGTCATCAGGAATTCGTTAAAACGTCATTTGGCGTGCATAATACATATTCACATGACGTGCAAATTCTAACTGCATTTTCCATTAAAATGTACGATTGCTCTCAATTAATTATTCATTGCTGAAATAAAACGCTCAATCCTTGGCATGCTACGGGACAACCTCTTGCGGAAGTGAGTTATTGAGGGTGTCGTGATATATTAAACATTTTGACACTGCTATGATCACGCTTTTTCAAAAAAAAAAAAAAAACAAAATTAGTCAGTCGCCATTCTACTACAAAGTATTCCATAATTATTATTATTATTACTATTACATAAATATCAGTAAATACATACCTTAAAATAAAAATGCCTCGAGTTTCTTTGTCCGAGCCAAAGTGATAAATTTCTTCCAGCGAAATCACGATCTACATCTTTAATTACACGTTCATAAATACGATTACAATCAACTAAAACTACGACGTGGTTGCCACTGACAGTAACAGCTAAACGATGCCACCGCCCATCGGCTAATTGATAAGGAAATATTTCTACATAGACTATATCTTTATGTGTATAATGCAAACGAATCTCGTCCTTTCTTGCACTGCTTTGAAGCTCCAAAAATCTGTAACCAAAATAAAATAATCCATAAATAAACACATTGTCTTCTCTTCTCTCTGCATGTAAGACGGAGAGAAGTAGAGTGGCCATGTGGTTTGTTGGGTTTGTCAACAACTTGCCATAGAAAAACAAATGTTTCGGTTACATTTTTCAAATATTTCGCAATTTTCTAAACTGACTAACAGGATTTTCTGTAATTCTAAAAGTCTGTTACATGTTTTAATAATGATCTCAACGATTTCTACGAGATCTTTCCTACAGTCCTTAATAATTTTCCGCCTATGACAGGGTCGGGCAAGCATATGGGCTAAGCATACGGCAAGGAAGTGGCTAAGCATAAGCGTAAATAGAAGGACAAGAATCAAGGGAAACAGGTGAAGGTAGAAACGGAAAGAAAAGAAACGGGACAGGTATCTAAAGAAAGAAAGAAAGAAAGAAAGAGAGAGAGAAAGAGAGAGAGAAAGAGAGAGAAAGAGAGAGAGAAAGAGAGAGAGAGAAAGAGAGAGAGAGAAAGAGAGAGAGAGAGAGAAACTAACAGGATAGAGAGAGAACTGAAAGATGTAAGGAACTAATGAAGGAATTGCTGGGCGATGATGTTACATGACCGGCTGCGAACCAAATGCCACACCTATTTCAGTTGCCTCTCTGACATATTATCTACCCCAGAATCTTCGTAGTGCGGATAATAAATATGACAACGGTTACGGGAGGTCAAGACACTATTACTCAATTAATTTTCAAATACCTATTATTCCCTTCTGAAAATGCTAAAATGCTTCCTGCATTTTTCTCCTCTTGTTGTACCGTGGCCAACAAAGTAAACTCATTGTCGGACGACAACAATTTTGTGGCACGCTCGTACACTTCATCTGGTAACATGAGATTTCTATTTTCACCTAAAATAAACAAAAAAAACACAATTAGACTGACTAGAAACTCACAAAATGTCTGTTCTTGTTTGCCTTACATGCAAACCTTTTTAAAATTTAACATCCATAAAAGGTTTACCCTGAGTGTTGTACCTTACTAGGTCCACAATGGAACCAATTTTCATTCTTAGGCAAATGATCGAAAAGTATCGGACAGCAAAGAAAGATCTGCATGCAATTTTCATTGATTTGGAGAAGGCGTATGACAGTGTTCCACGACAGGTAGTTTAGGAGGTTTAGGTGGTTTATTCGCATAGTGCAAGATAAGTATAATGGTTCGATAGCCAGGGTAAGGACTCCTTGGGGAAATACTGGAGGCTTCCCAGTGAAGGTTGAAATACACCAAGGTTCAACACTATGTCCATATATACCTCTTCATTCTGGTTATGGACGAACTGCTGACGGAAGTAGGAAAATGGGCCTTTCAGTGCATGGTATTTCCCGACGATATAGGAAAACTTAGCGACTCTAGAGAACAAGTAGAGAAGGGCCTAAACGATATTAGAGCAGCGATAGAAAAGGGTGGGCTAAAGATAAACATGAAAGAGACAATATTTAGCATTCAATTGGGAAGGGCATGAAAATAATGGTGACATACTCTCTAGGGGCGAACTGGTGAAAGTGGTGCAAGAGGTAAAGTACTTAGGATCAACGTTCCAAAGCAATGGGGAGATAGACTCGGGTGCGACCCACAGAAAAATGGGGGATGGTTGAAGTGGAAACACATCAAGTGGAGTCCTGTGTGATAGGAGAGTACCAATAAGGTTGAAAGGGAAGTTTTACAGGGCAGTGGTTAGGCCCGCTATGTTATATGGATTAGAGTGCTGGGCAGTGAGGATGATCCACGTCAATAGAATACAAGCAACCGAGATGCGAATGTTGAGGTCTATGAGTGGGGGCGTCGAGCGCTGATAGAATTAGGAATGAGTATACCAGAGGCAGCCTGGGGTGGGGGACATCGCGAAAAAATGAGGGAGAGTACATTGAGGTGGTATGGAGACGTAATGCGAAGAGTGGAGGAGGAGCTCGTTAGGTCCATTACAGGGAATGCAGGTCGTTGGGAGCACTCGGGGAAGACCTAAGCAGACGTGGGAGCAACTTATACCCCAAGAGGCACTTCTTGAATCCCGGACTAGTAATTTTAATTAGTTCTTGTGACAGCCTTTCATGATGAATCTGAAGTTGTTATCCTGCTACCACTGTTATGGTTGTTGTTTGTTGGGTCGTAAGGTCCACTCCAGGAATGCAAGTGGTTGGAATCACTCGGGGTAGGGGAGACCAAAGCAGGCATGGGAGCAGATTGTCCTTAAGGATATGGTAGTGTGTTGGGTGGACGGGACGTGGTGGGAGATAGGCGAGAGTGGAGGGCTAGAATCAAATCTGATGGTATGATGATGATGATATAGCATACCTTGTAATAAGATACCCGACGAAACACCATGCGAACCAATGTTTGTGACCACTCCATCATAAGTTGTGTTTAAAAGATTTAAACCGTCTATAAGATCCACCTGGTTCCTCCTTTCTATTTCGAAACCTAAAACTGAAGACAAAAGAAATGGACATTTTATTGACACCTGTCAAGTTGCATTAGAAGGCGGACGGAAATGAAACTCTGATGTTAAACAGTAATAATTAATTTAAAAAAAAACATTTAGTATTTTATCGCTGCTATCAGAATCAAATCCAGTCACTTATCAGGCTGACTATGAACTTGTTTGTTACGTTAACATGAATGTCAAAGAAATGTCGAGATTCATTTCTAGTATTCACTGGCGTTCAAAGTTATCAAAACTATTAACACTTAACGAATAATAGTTAAATGTATGTAACAACAATTTCAAGTACTTAACAATCGTTAATATATACTTCATAAAAGTGTTTTTAATTTAAGGGGGGGGAGGGGGGAATGGACATTATATTCAGCCGGCACATTAACTAAACCAACCATATGACTTCGACGTTAAATGATTAGTGTCTAATTAAATCATAACTAACTAGTTAGCATAGCAACATCACATGAATTACGATGAAGCAACGATCCAGGTATTAGTACCTACCACCAGTTTATGGTCTACCACGAAAAACAAAATCCCAAATTCAGTTAAACTGAGGACGTTTCCCTTTATTAACCATTCACTATTCAGTCAACAAACAGCTCAAAATGTGTTAAACAACACCACTTCAATTAGCAATAAAATTGAAGTTGCACATTTAGCCAATGGTTGAATGGACGCTATTTACCCCCCGGGTCTAATCTGTATGGAGTTAGAATCATATTAAAGGACATTCAGCTGCTGGCTAACATGAACATTATGGTCATTCGGGTCATCGGCCAGTAGATCTACTCTCCCACCCTTCAATAGACGTCGCCGGCTGAATGTCTAGTTTGATACCAAAGCAGTAGTCCAAACCTAACCAATGGGGTGCAGTTTGATTATTTCAATGGTACATTTAGCCAAATTAAGAAAAGAGAGCGTGTCTGCACAAGGCTAACTGACCAGTAATCTATCAAATAAAATGACATTCTGTCAGAAAATAACCGCCATCAAAAGAAAATGGCCTTGTTACAATCAATACAAAAACTGGAAACGCAATAACAGGGTGGTCTGAAGATAAGCTACATCTATAGAAATTAAATGACATTGAGGGAGCGAGAGAAAAAAAAACATTTTTCACCGATAACATTTACTATTAAGCGATATTTCAAATGAAAGAATTGACAGGGCGATGTTATAGTTACGTAATCCAAGTATTGTTATCAGCTTGGCACTGATACCTACCTATACATGGTCGTACACTTTCACTGTCTCTTTTTTGCCCTCTATGCAATAGCTAACAGGATGATGAAAAACTAATAAATGCAGCTTTCAAGTCCACATTTTAGCTCAGTGTATGTGTGTCTCACAACTACAGCACTGAACTCAATTTGGAAAGAGGAAATGCAGTTTAGTATTAAGCCAATGTAGAGCTGAAATAACATTTATCATAAAGTTGTAAGTCTACTACTGATTATTATTCCCCTAAGATGATAATCCACAGGCAGAAATACCAAATAAACCTGATTACCAACCGCTTACAAAGGGCAACAATAACAGCTGATTGCATACCAACAAGGTAATAATCAACTTCATCATTACTTTAAACAAAAACTACTTCTTCAAATAATGCTCCAAATAACATCTCATAACTTTTCTCAACGACATAAAATACCCGATCATACAGTAGGCCCTACATACCAAATTCTTGCAGCAGTGAAATGCAAAAAATAAATTAAGAAATCTGTCATAAGTGCCTCCTAAGGGTTCAGCCTGTTATGGCTGCTTGGCTTACTCCCCAACCCGTTAGTATAACACAAGTAAAAAGTGGCCTATCCACGGTTCGCATCTCGACAGCCCAAATTTAATTTCGGACCTCAGATATACACCTGATCAATCTACAAACTTAAGCCTCATCAACATTTTTCCCCTAACATGAATCGCAAATGAAAACAATCGGCAACTCCTGGTCAAATTATGACAAACTCTGCCCTACAGCACCTCAATGATGATGTCCAAAGAAACGTCAACAAAACAATTACCTTTCCTACAAAAAAAACACACACACACACACAAAAAAAACGAAGGCTACATTTCAGAGAATACAAAATCGGCATGGAATGCACGTACAGTACATTACCCGCAATCGCGGCACGAGCTTTTGCGGGGGATTTTGTAGGAAAAACGTGTAATATACAGGCACGCGCGCGGAACCGGCTTCCGGCGAATGCGCTGAACCCGCCACGATGGCGCAGTAGGTGGCGTGCTCGATAACTGCGTCAGTGGTTCTAGATTCGATACCGCGGTGGGTTGGCTTCTTTCGGGCGAGAGAGATGCCCCGAATGTGCCCTCCTTCGGATGAGAAGTAAAACCGAGGTCCCGTGTAGTGTACGATGATGGCATTTGCACACAAAACAACCCTCTCTACCGTGCAACGGGTAGATGAGGCAAAATTCCCAGGTGTGGGAGCTCGGTGGGATGCCGACGATAAATAAGCATAGCGGCTGCAGCTTTGGTCGGCAGCCGGGTGGCGGAAAAATACCGTCCAATATATCATCCACGTGTTCATTCAGAGGGACAAGAAGGGTATCCGACCCTTCCTTAGACGGGAAACGGGTTATTATTATTAGTTTGTGGGTTGGGGAGTAAGCCAGGCAGCCATAACAGGATGAGACCCTTAGGAGGTTGCCCACAGGAGATGAGGAGAAGGTGAAAGGACAAAGGAGAGGGTTAATTTGCAACACCCAACATTCTTTACCAACCACCCTTGTTGGTATTGACGTGGGCTTGCGCTGTTTAACTTCAGTGATCTCACGGGAACTGGTGTGTCCAACGCAACTTGGCTGCACAAAGTTAGAGTTGCCGTTTAAATACACATATAATACACTGACATCAGGGGAAGGAGGCGAGCTCCTCAACCTGGGAATTTTGTCGACCTAAGAGTTCCATCTGACGCAAGGGGCGCTGCGAGCCTCTGGCTTTCTCTAGGCAGGTAAAGCAGCCAGTCCACCTAGATCCAGTATCGAACCTGAAACAACTGACGCAGTAGTCCATAGTATCTCTGCGTCACCCAGCCGGGTACGACATCAGAACTGAAAGAATGATAAAAATGACGCTAGTTATATTTAAACCGACAGAAAGAAAGAAAGAGAGGCAGGACTGAAGAGAGGTATGGACTATTTTGTCAATAACTATGTCCGATAGTGCTCTGAACTTCAAACCAAAAAAAAAAGACATAATAAACGTAATATTGATCCCCCACTCGACTCGTTCTGATATCAAGTAACTGGGGGTCGCCTCCGGTGTATATATACCAGGAGAGACCCACAAGCTACTAATACACACAAGTGAACTCTCGCGAATTACTTACATGAAGATGATGAAGAAGAAGAAGGTGATGACGATAATGATGGTAATGCTGATGATAAGCCGTTATTACTGCAAGATATCACTTGGCACAATATTAAAATAATAAATAGGACGATCAACATCTCCTTGGTTGGTTTAGAAACCATCACTATTTGCGTGATATTATCATTGACGATCGTCTTATAAAAAATCCACCTTAATGTGTGCCATTGGTCGTACACAAAACTCGGGAGACAAACTGCTAACACCTGACTATAGCGATATAGCATCATACAAAATGACATTCACTGTCTTGCAGCAGCAGTAGTAGTAGTAGTAATAATAACAGTAGTTGTTATCATAAGAAAAGTTATCAGAATGTCAACAACATTATTACAAATCACTAAGGATTTTTATAGATAAGGAGAGAGAGAGACAGAAAGGAGTTAGGGGACAGGAAAAATAGTAGTCTCTGTACGCAAAGCGAAAACAAAATTTAATACATCACCGCTTACTGAATTCAGAAAAATTAAAAACACAAAAAAACACTACTGACTGCAAGAGGTCAGCGAGGTGTACAAGACAGATGTCGTCAGCAAAACACACCACCACCACCATCATAGATTAAAATAAATATTAAGAGATGACAGGATCTTTTCTTTCTTTAATAATGGCAAGTCTCTTAACATCATGCCTTGTTTGCGCTTGCATCCCTTCAACAATGTGACGTAATCAAATGGGGAGGAAATTATTCAAAGAAAAACGTACAAAAATCAATTACTTCATAAAACAAAAATGAATGCCTCTTCTCTCTGTCTTTCTCCCTCCTCTCTCTTTCTCACTATTATTGATCAAACGCTGGCGAGTCACTCATTCAAGTCAGACCGGTTGCTCGGGACGACTATAATGTTAATAAAAATTTAGCACACTTTAATGTTGACATTTCGAAACTAGATTATTCAATAGGTCGACATTGAAGGAGTAAAGACGATTTCGCATAGTCCCGCGTTGTTCAAATACTGCTTTACTACGTCACTCATCTATTTGTCCATCACTCCACAAACCCCAGCACTAATAGTAGTAGTAGTAGCAGCAACAGCTAATCATTACTAGTTCGCATAAGTCACTGTCTTGAAGTACATTTTCTCAGTAAAGTACATTATGTAGGTGTTAGGAGAGGTACAGCGGATGGATCACCACCTATTTCCGGTTGAATACACCCAGTTCAACTATTTACTGGCTACACCGATAATACCCTAGATAACCATTCCACACTTGAGAGTGAAAATAAAAAAAACATTTACATATCTTGGCACCTCATATCCTGATTTACCTATTAGTCACTGGGTTTATCCTTTTAAATAACAAAAAAAAGCAAACTTTCCTGTACACGAATAAAAAACATTCCCCCATGCTGAAAAATCTTTAAAAACAACGCCATAACCGTCTTGTCAGGCTCAGCTTTAGCCTCCTAATCACCCACCAATTGCATCCCGTTCGCAGGTCATAACTTTTAAGAAGCTTCCCAGGATGGAGAAATATGCGAGGCATTTCAGTTGGAATGCCATCTTCCCTACCCGGTTTTCCGGTACACCTCTGCAGTCTCTGGTACACATCACCTCACACTAATACACGTCAGGTTTTCAAAATGGAGTGCAGGATCAAAGGTACAAACGATAAAATAAGCGATAAATGTAAAAATGGGGTAAATAAATAGTCTTATCTCAAAATAACGGTTTCTCAACGAATGAGAACAAGAAAATACAGACCTACAAAAATGTGGCAACTCTATAACCCTCTCTACTTACTCCCTCGATCGATTTCATTGCCACAAATAAACTTTTGTATGCTGTATAATGTACACATCACACAGTCCGGATGTTTACCTAGGAATGACATCATCGATACCTTTTTTTAAAACTAAAAAAAAAACTTAATAACAACCACCGTATTGTGACTGTAACGCACCTGTAGTAGAACCTTTTATTCAGCGCGATGTCATTTCTTTTTTTTATTATGCGCATATATGGCAATAAAAAAAAGACCTAAACATCCTGAAAATGAACGCAGGCCTATACGCCCGTCTAGATACTGTAAGCCTCCTAAAAATATTACGTTCACTATGTTAAACTCAAAAAACAAAATGATAAACCACCACCACTAAGACTGAGACATCAATAAGTAAACAATAAACGCTAGGAGCAACGTCATGAGGACTAATCACGTGCACTTTACCTACGTTTTTTTTTTATTTCACACCGACTCAGTGAATGGTGAGGGGGGGGGGGTCCCCCTTCACGTCCATTTATAGGCTATAATGGGTACCTTCAGCGTTCACGAGCCGGTGTTGACAATCACCCTGTACAATTAAATAATCAATATTTAGCTACTACACCAAAATGAGAGAACCTCGAGTCAGCCAGAGGCAGGCAGTCAGTCAGTCAGCAACAACTACAATAAAAAAAAAACAGTGACGGCAAAATGTAATAAAATTCAAGGCAATTTTAGCTAATGAAAATAAAAGTAGAAGCACGTGTCTCTTATAAATATGATATTGTTTGATCTTACGCGAGATCAGGCTACACGCACGCATTGTAACGCTCACGTTGTTAACTTACCGAGGAAGACAATGGAAGAGGAGGTGGGTCACGTGATCAATCCATGAGGTATTGTCAGTGTCGAAGGAGAAGTATGGGGTGAGCGTCAGGTGAGGGGGGGGATGCCCATAAAGACATATACCAATAAAGATCGGACACGCAAAGGACAATGGGCCTTTAATGTTGAATGAATTGGGATGGAAGGGCCCCCCCTCCCCCGCAGTCTTGTGTCTCGTAATCGATGGCCAATCACTCGCTAGTGAACAAAAAGAATGTATAATGCAAGCTAGGCCAATACACTCACAAAAACGAAATTGGATTATAAGATTTCAATCCTAAGTGCCTGACGCAATTATAATAACTATATAAATATATAACTACCATGCCGGAAGCAATGATATTGATATGCACAGCAAGATTTTTAAACCCGGACATCGAACCAGCAATCAAAAACGTTGAAAAAAATCGTATTAGAAAGAAACATGACATACATATGTCACTCAGGTGTGCCTTATTAATTTTTACAATGAAATTTTAGCAAAATGTTAACAACTTTTCTAACATGCACGTAGTTAGTTGAGCCCCTAAAATATTTACAAACTATAGCTGAGTTGCGTTGGACACACCAGTTCTCGCCTGATAACCGAAGTTAAGCAAAGCAATCCCAGCTAGTACTAGCATGGGTAACTGCTTGGGAACACTGGGCAGTGCTAATACCCAACATCTTCGTAACATCGTAATAGATGGGGCTCAATATAAACGTTGCAGTTAAGAGCCTTAAAACACCAACGAAACAAAATACAACAGATCAAGAAATGAGAGAAGGCAGAGAGATACCAATTCATAGGATCCTGGAGTACGAATTACAGAAACCAGAGGCGGGGATAGGAGGATCTGAAAAAAATCTTAAATGGGAACTCTCTCACCCTATGTTTGATATTGATCCGTAAGTTGATATATACAACAAAGGTACCGGTGGGGTTGGTGGTGACCAAAGACCTAGATTCGAAAGGACTGGTGGATGTTGGCCCTTAGTAGCAAGACTCCTTTAGTTATTATCATCACTACTGCCTTGTAGTTCACTGCTAAACAAACCTCTGAAGGTAAAAAAACGGGTCAGAACTTTGATTTCTAATTAATAAAATCACAATTACCTTTAATCGTCTATATTGTTTAATACCGAGAATTACAAACCACTGATGCACGTTCTCTCTGTGTGGTCTTATTTATGCACCTTCATGATGATAGTGCGTCAGTCCTAATTCCTTGTTAATAATTAAGGCAGCTGAAATCTTGATTAATGACATCTTAACATGCCAAACAAAAGCACCTTCCTGCTCTACCTTGATATTTTCTTCACCCACAACGGAAGATCATTTTGACTGGTCGAGGCCGGGTGAGAGGGGAAATTCCAAAAGTGCTTTCGATCACATACGACGTCACCTGCAGATTAAAGAACCCTCTCAGCGCGGGCACAAAACAAATCAAGTCATATTAATAGTTTTTGATTCTCAATTCATTTTTTTTGGAAATGTCAGTGAAAAAATCCTTGAAGTCATCGCCATTTTCGAATTAAATACGGATAACTGCAGCTGATTGCACTGGGAGTGCGGCTAAGCTGAAATTGTCACTGCGGCTGAGTTGCATTGGTCACACCAGTTCTCGTTAAATCACTGAAGTTAAGCAATGCAAACCCAATTTATTACCAACATGGGTGGTTGGTAGGGAACGTTGAGTGCTGCAAATTCCCCCTTTCCTACATCTCCTACACCTACCTCCTCCTCCCCGTGAACAGTCTCCTTAGGGTTTGGCCTGTTATGGCTGCTTGGCTTACTCTTTAACATACTAGCATGTTGATAACTTTTAGATACTTTGTAATTCAACCTTAAGACAGAAGTAATAAAGAGACGATACCAGGAAAGTACTAGCAACCTACAATATACTCTTACTGCTAATAAACTCCAGTTTAAATTATATTTTATCACATTCCGATTATACCGGGTGTAATTGTTAAAGTAACCAGTGCATTTATTTAAAAAAACGGTAAGATATAGGGGAACGGCATGTGTGTCCATTGGATTGCTTATTTTTATTGTGCAATAGGTCAGACACCATGCAATATTATAACCAACAAAGCATTAATTTACCTGCCAAAGTTTCTATTTCGGTTTTAAAACGCGATGTTGGAACAAGTGGGGTAGGCCGGCATCCCCCCACAGACAACTCAGTCAATAATCCTGTGGGTTCCAGACGCCTGGCTGGGATGCCCCAAGTCAAAGAACGTTCAGTGGACCCGCAGATCCGACCCCGTCACAGGCGGGATAAGGGTATGATTTTGGTAAGATATAGGGGTAAATGTTTAGGAAAAAAATTATAGACGACGAAGGGGGGGGGGCATTAATGTCTTAAAACAGTTCGGAAATTTCGGCAGTAGGTTTTTTCAAGAAAATGCAAGGTTACATCTTTTAAATAGATAGGGGTATTTTTAACTATCGCATCGCACAACCCAAAAAAATGCGAAATTTTGATATATCATATCCCTATACCTAAAATGAAAAATAGGCCTTCAATATTGCATTAACGAGCATGTGTTCATTTTTGTTGTTTGTTGGAGTTTAAGGTCCCGTCAACTACGAGGTCATTAGAGACCCGTCCACTGTATAGTTCTAATGCATATACTGCACAGACACTACACTAACGAGACTATTATTGGGTATTAGCAGTACCCAACTTTCCCGAGCGACCACCCATGTCAGTACTAACTGGGCTTGCGTTGCTTAACTTCAGTGATCAGACGAGAACTGGTGTGTCCAACGCAACTCGCCGCTCCCCATATATCCATGGCCTGTTGCTACAGGATTTTGTCTCAGGTATGCCGCTCGGCAAATTGTCGCTCTTAGCCGTTCCAACTAGCTAACTTGAAGCACAAACCACTATAAATAAAATCGCCACTATAAATAAAAACACATTAATGCATTTCTGAAGGCTTATTTTTAATGTTAGATATAGGGATATGATATATCAAAATTTCGCAATTTTTTTAGCATTCCCTTCAATACATTAAAGGGAATTGGTAAACGTCAAAAAAGAAAACATCGGCAATGGAGGAGATGAACGAGACGTCCCATAATTTATTTCTATATTAAACCACATGAAAATGCAATTACGGAAGCATCCATCACACAACCGATATTTGAGAAGTCAACATAATGAACTCCAACGACTCATCATAATACAATGTCTGTGAATAAATATTGCAGACTTCCGTAATATACGTAAAGTTGAGAAGGAGGAGAGAGAGATGAAGGGGTACGTCATCGTAACTATATAGTAATATGACATACCCCCTCGACTATGCATACAAATATGAAATATCCTCGACATAAAACTTACAGAGAGGGAGAGAGAGAGAGAGAGGGTAATGTTGATTTTTTGAGGCAACTAACCGTTGCCTGAGCAACATAATCATCATCCAACTCAAATAGGTCCATCATTTACAACTTGCATATACCAAGTGTAGGGGAGAGGAAATGCTGGTGAGAAAGAGGGGGGAATGCGGGATGAATATTGAGCATTAGAAATTCTTATATAGTATATGTGGAGAGAAAGAAAGAGAGAGTAGAGACAGGCCCTATCTCGACAATGCCTAGCAGTACAATTGTGGGGGGGGGGGTTTCCTGTTTCCTTCACACGTTACAGCTTTCAACTGCAGCAGTCTATACAAGCCCCATCTTATAATTGACAATTAACCATACACAGTACAAGGAAAACAATATTTTGAATGCCGATGACACATACACAAATCACGTACATGGATGGGGCAACTATACGACAACAGAAATTATCGATGATAATATTATTCACGATAATGACATTTTCATATTGATAGTAATAATATAACAAACAAGATTTGATCTAACCTAGGCACGAAGGAGTGTGTGGGGGGTGGTAGAATGAGGAGAAGAAACAGTGGTAGTGGCTATATTATAATAGAGGAAAGGAAATTCCTTCATAAAACTCTCAACATCCTCGTAAAAGTTGTTTTGTTTTACATATCAACCAACATAAATCTTTGACAGCCCCACTGCCTAAATATATAATGTCGTGCTCTCTCACCAATACTCCCTCACTCATTCAACGAAAATCATAGCCCCCAAATATAAAACATCCATCTTTCCTTGCCAACTCTCAACGGTGTATTATAATTTCAAATTAAGACTGATGCTTGTAATCTTTACGAGTAATTAAACGGCGATAAAGAGTTATTAAAACGCAAATTACATCTATTTATGCATTCAATTAGAGAAAGAGTCTTCCTCTACTTAGCGGAATAATAATCTTCAGTCATTGTTTAAATTACCTCTCCCTCTCTCTCTCGCTCAGTGTGTGTCTGTGTGTGCCTTCAGGATCCACTGCATAGCATTTCTGATTACGGAAAACCGACTGCAATACACTGAATTCCTAACGTGTTTAATCATTTATTTATTCACCTTTATATGGTGATTATAACCGACAGGAATACTCACGATTCATCATCAACGACAGGCTTTTACGTCCTATTGACGCAATATTGGCCTGTTTCTTCCCCCATGAGAGAAAACCATTGACCTCGACAGGTAGGGAAGGGACGGGGGTGATGCGAACCTGTGCTCTTCATGCTCAAGAGACAAACCCACTGTACCTATGACTAGCTCCACTATGAGTTGCTCCACGCTACCTATCGAACAGAGGTAGAACTACTTGCTATAATCTTTCAAGGCTTCGATATCAAGTTGACATGAAGTGTGTGTGTGTGATGAACAGTGACTATACTATACTTTGAATGTTTACATAACAAATAAATTACTAACTTAAACCAACTGCAATGTTGCACAACGAACAAGATATGACACACAGGGCCTAGGAGGGGCGTCTCAGTTGCCAAGATTTATGATATCTAGCGCGCGGGCGCGGAACCATTTCATTCTGATCACACCATGCATATACTAATAGTCATATCTCATTTGTTATAATATGGGACCTACATCACAGGATTAACAAAAAAAATGCTACTGTATAAATCATCAGTCGTCTCATGCACCAAAAAAATTCATGTGCTATATTTTTGCAGTTAAATAAGGCCAAAAAGAAAGCCTTGATCTACAGTATCTACTTTATTATTCTGTAGTCCATTGTCAGTCACATATATGTAAAACATCATTTTGTCATCATAGAAGCAGTTTAGGAGCTCATGTCTGAGTTACCAGACAGGGCGGACGCCGAGATGACGACTACTGTTTCTCGAACAGATATGAACTCTTAGCCATTCTTTAGAAATAAAGTTTCTAGAAGAATATTAGACGTTCCAAGAAAAAAAATAGCTGAGACTATGCTCTCGACGAGAGAGTGGAAAGATACAGATCTCGGAATGACGAGTAAAAACCTTGAAGTGCGTAAAAGAAAGATGCATATTCCATCTAATTTGATTTTTAGTGTTATAAATAAAAATAAGAACACAAACATCAATTCGAAAAAAAAAACCATTCCAATCGGGTGAATTCTCAGCGCATCAATGGGCCACTTTGAGTTAACTGCCTAAAAAAACTTCCTTTTTTTTTTATCAATATTTGCAAATGCAATAGTTGAATTAAAACCTTAAAAATTAATATCCGTAATCTTACCAGAAATATATGGAGGATAACGATAACAACGTAGAAAAAAAATCATCAACCTGTCATAACGGCTGAGAATCCGAATTCGAACTACAGAATACGATTTAGAATCCGAACAACTTACTACGCACGTGCAGGATTCTTCTGTTCTGCACGTTCTAACATTCCTGTTTCTATTTTTGAGAAATCCAAAATGGCACCGAAAGACAACTACTGTACAACTTCTAATGAAACGAGTGTTTGTTAACCACTTCACCATTTTCAGTCTTCGAAACTATCTAAACGTAACAAAATGGAAATACATAATATTAATTTAAAAGCCAGAGAGAGAATTATAATTATTCTTATCTAAGCAGAAGAATAAATATTCGAATACGTCCATTTGCTGGTTGATGGCCATCAGCTTCTAAGAACGAGCCATAATCATTGGCATTATTAATTATCATTACAATATTATTAATCTTATACTGAATGAACAATAGATTTTCTACCCAATAATAGACGAAAGTATGGCTAAACTACAATGGGAACATATGAAACTCGCCAAACAAACAATCAGAATGACAATTTGTTTCAGTGTCAGCAACCAACATTGTTTGATCTATACTGGTGTCTTAGGCTGCTTACAAGAAGCCTTCCTTCCTCAAGGTTTCTTCTTTGCAGTCACCTACTTATCGACTTTCTCTGCAACTCAATGCTGTAATGCTAGATTGCCTACTTTCATTTTTCAACAAAATTACCGGGTTGAACCGGCAACGTCAAATTAACGTATTATCACCATCATTCTTCCAATTGGAGTAATTCAACCAAACATACCAATTTTCGAATTCTTGAGAGCGTACCAAATTCAAACCCCAAAAATTAATAATACCGTTATTACACATCTTTTCTTTAGTCCCTGCAGATTAACATGAGACGCCTTATAAAGGAGAAAAGCAAACAAGGTCAGGGTGGCTCATATTATCTAATAGATGACCAGTAACACGTGAGACCCCCCCCCACCATCATAGGCAGGGTTTATCTTCTTAGGAAATTGAAATGATCCAAAGGAGGTTCACAGGACGTTAGTATGTTACACCAAAGGATTGAGAGAGAGCGGTGAATTGCGTTGGACACACCAGTTCTCGTCTGATTACTGAAGTTAAGCAGCGCAACCCCAGTTAGTACTGACATGGGTGGCCGCTTGGGAAAACTGGGTACTGCTAGTATCCAAAAATCGTCGCATTAGTGTAGTGTCTGTGCAGCCCCTGCATCACAACTACACAGTGGACGGGGCTCTAATGACCTTGTAGTTGAAGGGCCCTAAAACACCAACAAACAACAACAACCAAAGGGTTGGGGAATCGGCCAAGTAGCCATAAAGGGCCGCACCTTGAGGGCAGCAATAATTGTGCTACATCGCTTCTCTCATAGATTGAGTGTCTCAGACATGATCACAGAATTTGGGTGGGAGTCACTACGTCCCAGAGGGTATCAGACAGCATTAAGCTTCTTCACAGACTGTTGAAAATACGGTACGAGGGTCCTCCAGTTGGCAGCTACAGTGATCCTCCATTCAAATTGAAGGAGATCAGACTCAGAAACAGACTCATATTACTGGTCTTTGTTTTCCAAGGGTCATTAGGCAATGTGAGGAACTTTCTGCAAGAAGGTGGCATTATAGCAGGTAGGCAATATATGGCAGAATAGATGCTATGCTTCAGGTTCCTTCGGGGTTCAATGGGTTAGAAATTAGGAATCTGGAATACTGGATTACTTTCATGGGTTGGGGAGTAAGCGAAGCAGCCATAAAAGGACGAACCCTTAGGAGGCTGCTCGCGGGAGATGAGGAGGTAGGTGCAACGTTCTTTATCAACCACCCATGTTGGTATTAACGTGGGCTTGCGCTGCTTAACTTCAGTGATCTCACGGGAACTGGTGTGTCCAACGCAACTTGGTTGCACTATAGAATGAGAGTTATTCTCTCCACTGCCAATTTGGCCGCTCAGGGCTGCTTGTAGTGTATTCAATTACAATCATTCACTAGCACGTAACTCCCATAGTGGGAAATGAACCTGCAACCAATCGAACACATTACAAGTGCTTTACCATCATCTCATCCACCAGCTAGGCACGTCAAAGTCTGTTAACGCCATTTCCCAAAGTTGTCAGTTGATGATATATTGACAAAATAATGAAGTGAGCCTCCTGGCATAACTCAATAGATTAACAATTTGTTTTGCATGACAGGAACGTGTATAAATATGATTGCGGAAGCTTCTACACGTTTCCGGAATATAAAATAAAAATACAACGACCGTGCTTCCCCTTCCAGTAATCAGGGTTAAAAAAAAATTTTTCAACGACTACGGTATCTAGGGTCGAATAAGGGATGAGACACAAACGCAGATTTTTCAATTCACTGCAGTTTATCAACCAAACGCCTTTCATTCGACGATAGATAACGCTCAACTCGGCAACTTTGTGATTTCGTTATGAAAGCACCACCACCACCTGACTTGAAATATTATTTTCATAGATGTCGAAACGACTGACTCGTGACATGATTATAGAAAAGAGAAAGGAGGTTCGAGACACTAGCAGTATGCGCTCACTTTTCTTTATGTATTTGTTGCATTACTAGTAGCGTGGTCATGCGCGATTAGATGTTCAAAGAGGGGAAAACAAATCTCCTCCATAAATTTAGGGTTGTTACATTTTGGTGAGGCTCAATTTCTGCTGTGATAAATGACTGACCCTCATCTCTCTCCCTCTCATTGAATCTATAGCTAAAAATCTAATCTGTATTCACCAGTAGTACGCTGGGCAAAATTAAATGACTTCTGAAGCATTTAGAAAAGCTCTTAACTTACTTATAAACTTATACTTCTTCTCTTCTCATAGAAGAAAAACGACATTTTCCCTTGGAACGCCATCCAATTTTCCATCACGCGCCATTTGTTAAATCACAATTCAGAAGTCTTATCAACAAAATCAATAGAGACTGATTTAGAGTCGTACTCCATTCTGTTCATCAAATTTCTCCAAATTTCGTCAAAAAATCGAAACGCGGTACCTTTTTTGAGTTAAAAAAGATATATTCTTTATCACGATAAACTGCTTAAAATATTCATCGTCCAACTTATCTCGTAAATTCTAATATAATCTATTTAATAGAACATCCACGTGAACTTGACGTCACGTTCACGTGGATTCACGTGACACCAATCAGTCAATCAGTTAACTTTGATAACAACGAATTAGCTAGTGCTCAAATAACCTGGAACTCGAGATGTGCAGGTTCGAACCCGACTGCAATTGATAGCTTCTTTCAAAGAGAGCGTCTTATTGGGTTGGACACACCATTTCTCGTGTGATGACTGAAGTTAAGCAACGCAACCCCAGCTAGTACTAACATGGGTGGCCGCTTGGGGACACTGGGTACCGCTAATACCCAAACATCGTCGCATTAGCGCAGTGTCCGTGCAGTCTCTGCATTACAACTACGCAGTGGACAGGGTTCTAATGACCTTTGTAGTTGAAGGGCCCTAAAACACCAACAAAACAAAAAAATTCTTTCGTAGAGAGAGGGCAAAAAAAAAGAAAGACCGAGGCCTAATGTATGAGGCACACCGTGGCGTGCAACTTATTGGACAGAGAAATAACAAAGCAACTTCTAACCCTTTTCCCGCCTAAGGCAGGGTCGGGTATCCATCTTGTCCTTCTGAATGGACACAAGGGTGAAATATTGGACAGTGTTTTTCTGCAACCAGTTGCCGACGAAAGCTGCAACCCCAATGCTTATTTATCGCCGCTCTACTATTCCGGCGCCGGGAGGAGATATCCTACACCTGGGAACTTTGCCTCATCTATCCGTTGCATAGTAACCCGCCTCGGTGGCGTAGTGGTTAGCACGCTCGGCAACTGCCAGTAGTTCTAGGTTCGATACTGGACCGAGGTCGGTTGGCTTTTTTCGGGCGAGAGAGAGAGGCCGCGAGTGTGCCTTCTTTCGGGTGAGAAGTAAAACCGAGGACCCGTGTTGGTGTACGATGTCACTTGCACGTAAAAGAACACTCTCTACTACGAAACGGGTAAATGAGGCAAAATTTCCAGGTGTAGGAGCTCGCTCCCTGGCGTCGGTGGAATTCCTCAAAAATGAACCGTAGACCGACGATAAATAAGCATAGGGGTTGCAGCTTTGGCCGGCAACCGGCTGCAGAAAAAAACTATGACCAATATGTCGCCCTTGTGCCCATTTTTTGTTGTTGTTTGTTGATGTTTAAGGTCCCGTCAACTATGAGGTCATTAGAGACCCGTCCACTGCGTAGTTCTAATGCATAGACTGCACCGACACTACACCAATGCGACGATTATTGGGTATTAGCGGTACCCAGCTTTCCCGAGCGACCACCCATGTCAGTACTAACTGGGCTTGCGTTGCTTAACTTCAGTGATCAGACGAGAACTGGTGTGTCCAACGCAACTCTCCGCTGCCCCCTTGTGTCCATTCAGAGGGACAAGATGGGTACCCGACCCTGCCAAAGGCGGGAAAAGAGGAGTTGCTTTTTGCTTTGCTATCCGTTGCATAGTAAAGAGGGTTCTCTGATGGGTAAATGCCATCGTACATTGCAACCGGCCTTTCTCTCTCACCCGGAAGAAGCTATCCTAAAATGCCATCGTGCACTACCACAGGACCTCGGTTTTACTTCTCATCCGAATGTTTAGTTTGTTGGTGTTTAAGGTCCCGTCAACTACAAGGTCATTAGAGACCCGTCCACTGCGTAGTTCTAATGCATATGCTGCACAGACACTACACTAATGCGACGATTATTGGGTATTAGCAGTACCCAGCTTTCCCGAGCGACCACCCATGTCAGTACTAACTGGGCTTGCGTTGTTTAACTTCAGTGATCAGACGAGAACTGGTGTGTCCAACGCAACTCGCCGCTCCCTCTCATCCGAAGGAAGGCGCACTTGGCGCCTCTCTCTCGCCCGAAAGAAGCCATCCTACCTCGGTGCAGTATCGAACCTATAACCACTAACGCAGGTACCGAGCCCGCTAGCCACTGCGCCACCGAAGCGGGATCTTATAGAACAGAGAAACCCAAGTTGATTAACCTAAAAAGAACAATCTAAATTTTTCAATAAAGGGCCACCGTAACACAGCTATAACGAGAATAAGATTCATTAATGACCCCGGGGTATGCGAATCTAACGGTTAAGTGACGCCAATGAACGTAATTTTAATGAACAATTCAACATCAGTAATATCTTTCAACTACCCAAACAGCTTCAATTTCCTGCCATAAAAAGGTGTTACAGTCTTTTGTAATGGTGCTCAAAAAGCAATTACCACCTAACATGTCGGCATTCAGACGCCGAAAAGGACCTTATCCCAAAACATTAACGTAGGAAATGCGAAAAGAAAAATCGGAAAGGCACTGAAGAGCAACCTTAAGGGCCTAAATTCACAACAACAAAGCGTAGTTCAACTACTTGTACCTTGTTCAAATGCTTGTTCCTTTAGGTCAACATTCTCATATTAGTCTCTAACCTAATTGGGCAGTTTCTAATGGGACGCAAATTTCATGAGCATGATCCTTTATAAAATAAGTCACTTGGGGCTCCATCAAGATCTTATCATCCGTGCAAACTGAGGTGGGCTGCTGCTTAGTACTCAGATCTTGGATCCGCTAGTTAACCCTTTGGCTGCTCCATATCAACCGGCTGCCTGTTATGATAAGACTTCCTATCTATCCTGGTATGCTCCCTCCTACCCTGTCAATCGATGATTTCTTGGGGTATTTACGTCGGGCTGGTTCGTCGACTGCTGAGTTGCCGGATGGTTGTCCTGCATGGTGCCTCACTGCACTTGATTTACCTAATGTCTATTTACTCCAGTGATTTCTCAATGGGTGCACGTGGACTGGGTATGTTTCTCGGGCTCTTAAAGACCAGTTACCGGCTACCTCCGAATAGTTACCGGCCTATCGCTCTTCTTCCCCTCTAGCCAAAGTCCTGGAATGGTGGATTCTTGATCTGATTTGTGTCAAGGTTCGTAAAGTAATCCCGTCTACCCAGTTCAGTGCTCGTCCCAACTCCTCCATTCAGAACCCTATTCTGTCTATTCTTTCAGAAATCCTGGAAGCGTGTGCCCTTGGCTTACATTATGTGCTTGTAAAAATGGATGTGGACAAGGCATATGACACGGTTAATCATGACATGTTCTTATGGTTTCTTACACAATAACGGGTTGGGGAGTAAGCCATAACAGGCTGACCCTTTAGGAGGCTGCAATCAAAATCTAGAGTAGAATTCGTTTATTTCATTGGCACTTTAGGGCCCTTCAGCCGCAATGGTCATTATAGCTCCGTCCACTGTGTAGTTCGAATGCACACTCTGCACAGACACTATGCAGTTACGACGATTTTTGGGTATTGGCAGTACCCAGTGTTCCCAAGCGGTCACCCATGCTAGTACTACCTAGGTTTGCGTTTGTTGACTTCAGTGATCAGACGAGAACTGGTGTGTCCAACGCAACACAGCCGCTCCCTCTATAGTAGGAATTTGTAACTTAAATTCACGAGACGATTTACAGTTGATCAGCAGATGGAGCGATGGATTTGACATTTGGCTTCCTCTTAGTGTGCTAATGGCCCAAGTTCAATTCTCGAGAAGACATTCTGCAACCCTTACGCGTTGTTTATCGTTTATTTTGATCATTGGAAGGGCACTTTTTCTCCACCGCAGCCAGGAGGTGAGCTCCTAAACCTGTAATTGTAGTACTAGAACTGATCCCTGCCTCGTGAGTGTTGACTGAAAATGGTGAATAGTGGGGTTGTATATCGGAGCTTTTTTATGACCTTACGGTATGTTTGACTTGACTTTCACAATGAGCTGCTAGGCATGGGCTCGATTCCAAATCAGATTAGTGGCTGTCTTCTGACAGACAGTAGTTGTCAATGTGCATATATCAGTAATAAAACTTCATTCAGCAAACAACAATCAGTGATATTAACGTCTGACTGAGAAAGATGCATGGCCCCAATCCCAAATTGCCCTACATGCCATTAGAGGAGGGGAACTTGTGATCGATCACGTTTGCTGCTTCACAACGAAAGGGGAGAGAATTTTTGAGCAGTTAGTAAAACAATTTACACATCCCGTCTCGGCGAGGCAGTGCGTAGCGTACTCGGTAACTGCATCAGTGATTCTAGGTTCGATACTGGGCCAAGGTGGGTTGACTTCTTTCGGGCGAGAGAGATGTCCCAAATGCTCCTTCCTTCAGAAGAGAAGTAAAATCGAGGTCCGGCGTGGTTTACGATGCAATTAGCACATAAAAGAAATCTCTCTACTGTGCAACGCGTAGACGAGGCAAAATTTCCAGGTGTAGGAGCTTGCCCCTTGCTGTCGCGTGAGTGAAATTTCCCAGTGGATAGTAGACCGACGATAACAAAAAGCATAGGGGATTGCTGCTTTGGTCTGCAACCGGCTGCGGAAAAAAAAACACTGTCCAACATATCACCCTTGTGTCCATTCAGAGGGACAAGATCGGTACCCGACCCTTCCAGAGGCGGGAAAAGGGTTAGGAGTTGCTTTCTAGGAGTAAACCAATTTACAACTACACACAGTTGCGTATATGCAATCATTTTACACACGGTAAAGTTATCAGAAGTTACACCTTCTGTCGTCACATTTTCCATTCAGAGACTGGAGTTAGTTACGTTGGTGTTTTAGGGCCCTTCAACTGCAAGGTCATTAGAGCCCCGTCCACTGCATAGTTCTTATGCAGAGACTGCACAGACACTACACTAATGCGACGACGTTTGGGCATTAGCAGTACCCAAGTTTTCCCAAGCGACCAATTTCAGTGATCAGACTAGAACTGGTGTGTCCAACGCAATAAGCCGCTACCTCAGAGATTGGAACTGCAATTTCGTGGGTAGACGAGTACAGGTACGATGCCACGAAACTGCTCGATAAACTACTACAACCTTTCATAATCTACTGATGAAAAGCTGTATGCGGTAACTAGAATTTTGGATTATCTCAGGAAAATCATTTATTTACTTAATGGAGTTTGTGTACAACGCGTGCACAAAATAAAGGTAGAGGGAGGCATTATATTTATCAATGCTGAATATTTAACATCAATGGACGCACTTCCTTCAACGCCATTTTTTTGCACTCACGAATCCCACTTTTTTGTTTCGTTGTTGTTTTAGGGCCCCTCAACTACAAAATCATTAGAGCCCCGTCCACTGCATAGTTCTAGTGCAGAGACTGCACAGACACTACACTAATGCAACGATTACTGGGTATTAGCAGTACCCAGTTTTCCCAATCGGCCACCCACGTTAGTACTAGCTGGAGTTGCGCTGCTTAACTTCAGTCATCAGACGAGAACTGGTGTGTCCAACGCATTTGTTGTTGTTGTTTGTTGGTGTTTTGGGGCCCTTCAACTACAAAGGTCATTAGAGCCCCGTCCACAACATAGTTCTGATGCAGAGACTGCACAGACACTACACTAATGCGACGATTACTGGATATTAGCAGTACCCAGTTTTCCTAATCGGCCACCCATGTTAGTACCAGCTGAAGTTGCACTGCTTAACTTCAGTGATCAGTCGAAAACTGGTGTGTCCAACGCAATAAGCCACTCCCAGGAATCCCACAATTCCATAGCCGCCGCTGCCGCCACGCGCTGAAATTCTACTAAAGGCTTCTAAAAACAATTCTTAAAAAAATGGCAGACACATTAAACACTTCATCAATATTATCAACAACAACAACAACGACAACGACAAAAGAAAACAACGTAACCCGTAAAACTATCAATAAATTTAAAACGATCCGCTTCACATCCCAAACGCTTTAAAACGCGATAAAAACAAACCAAAAAAAAAAAAAAAAAAAAACAAAAACAAAACAACATAACCCTGAGAGAAAATTCGAAAATGTCTGCCATTGAAAGTTGCGAAGACATTAAAGAGACTCGACGACTCAAGGTTGAACGTGATTCAAACTGAATACGCATAAAAACACGACCGTGGTGGTGAGTCTCCTCCTCTTCCTCTTCCCTGTCTAAAATAAATGGCTAACAGTTGACGGTACACAAGTCAAAAGCTGAACACTAATATGGCATAATATGGAGACAGAGGACGCAAGGGGAGAGGTAAGTAACTTATGCCTAAACAACAGGATAGAATGTCTCGGGGAAAAACTCCTCCTATCGCCTTTCTTTCCGGTCGGACACACACAGCTTTCCCTCCTTCAAGAAACTGATGAAGAAAACCATCCTTCCTTCAAAGTAAATTAGCTCTGCGAGGCCGCCACAGTCCAACGAAGAAGAAGAAGAAGAAGAAACGTACAATTCCGACTTTTAAGATGACGCTCAATCGCCTTATTGATTTATTTATTGCGTCAACAGCAACAACGGCAGCAGTAAGATTCAGTCAAGATTTTTATAACGCTTAAAGACAGACAGTCGCCGCATTTGCAAAGAGACAGTGGTCGGATGAAGGATGTCAGGACATTGGGGGTATCCCTTAACAAAAAAAAAGAGGAGAAGGAGGAGGAGAGGGGGAACAAAAGGTTAGCTGGATATCCTTTACCAAAAAGGGAAAAGGGGAACAAAAGGTTGGCTGGTGAAACAACCCTTTTCTTCTTCGTCTTCTTCCTCATCATTTCATATCTTCCAAAGACAGAGACGAGGAGGAGGAGGGTAAGGGCCATCCCAAGTGGAAATAAGACGATGAAGAACGACGAATATGCCATAAACAACTACTTCCATACGCGCCCCAGCAACCTCTAGTCTTATAATTAATTGTGAAATTATAAAAAATGTTGATATGATAAAGAACCCGATTACTGAAATTTTTCATGTCAGCGTCTGCACCATTTCAACATAAAACAGCACCCAGACAAATGGATGTCGAGGCTCCTCTTCAATTATCCTCCCCGATAACAAATTCCAATAAGGGCAACAACTGCGGGGCAGAAATTCACGACTCAAAATCCAGACACCGAGTGGGGATGGAACAGCATCAGAGGCTAACTACTTCATTCAATGTCATCGCCATTCATCATTCCAGAGAATGCAATGAATGGCGTGATGAACAGAGAGAGGACCTTTGACAGACAAGCCCATTACATTCATGTAAGATGACCACCACCACATCTGACCAACAAGTGCATCATTCACTGTTCACACGACAAAGAAAAAAAAAAAAGCCATCTGGTTAGTGTTATCATTCACTAGCCACCGATCACACACAGTGGCTAGTTTTGAGTATTTTGTTTCACAATGTCAAAAATGTGACGTAACGGTCAATACTCACCGATGGACTCTCTTCAAGTGGCCACTCAAATTGACACGATGACCCTCTCCACTGTTTCGACCACATCTACAGCTCTCCCATTAATACTATTTGTAACTTTTTAACAGTAGTAAACGATACATACCACTCCTCAACAACGCAGCGCTACAGCTAAGTTTAGCTTAATGGCGACTAGGCCTTCTATCCAACTAGTACACCTTGCCAGTACTAGGGGAACGGTTTATTGCATTGGACACACCAGTCCTCGGCTGATCACTGAAGTTAAGCAACGCAAGCCCAGCTAGTACTAACATGGGTGGCTGCTTAAGAAAACTGGGTACTGCTAATACCCAAAAATCGTCGCATTAGTGTAATGCCTGTGCGGTTTCTGCGATAGAACTACACAGTGGACGGGGCTCTAATGACCTTGGAGTTGAAGGGCCCTAAAACACCAACAGGAACAACAGGACAACACGACGAGCTGGCAAAGTGCTTGGTTAGTTGATGTTTTAGGGTCTTTCAACTACAAGGTTATTAGAGCACCAGCAACTGTGTACGTCTATACCGGTTTTAGGAAAATTCGTCCCCAAGAAAATTCGTGCCTGATAAAATTCGTCCCCACGCAATTAGTCCCGAGGAAAATTCGTCCCCGACACTGACAACAATTGTTAATGCCGTATTGTGAATTTTAATTAACGGATTTTAACGAATAATTAACACATTTAAAAATCGCATAATTCACTCAATTTTTTCATTGTTAATGCCGTTATTGTTCATAGACTGTCGGGACTGTCACAGAATTGTCCGGCACAAACTGCCGGGGACGAATTTTCCCAGGGACGAATTTTCCTAGGGACGAATCTTCCGCATGCCCTTCTATACCAGGGGTGGCGAACCTATTTCAACTGGCGTGCCAAACATTTAAAAATGTTATATTTCTTGATGTACTAACGTGCCAGATAGTTTGTTAAAGGAATATATAGTAGGGTAGCCTTACTTCCGGTTTGTTACAGGAAATGGAAATTTCACCAATTGATTGGTGTGGCTTTATGACCCGCCTCGGTGGCGCAGTAGGTAGCACGCTCGTCAAATGCGTCAATAGTTTTAGGTTCCATACTGGGCCGAGGTGGGTTGACTTCTTTTTTATGAGGGGGGGGCCACAGGTCTCATGCGCGCCTTGTTTTGAATGAAATGTAAAACCGAGGTCCCGTGTGGTAACGATGGTATTTGTACGTCAAAGAACCCTCTCGACTATGCAGCAGGTAGGTGAGGCAAAAATTTCCGGGTGCAGGAGCTCGTCCCCTGGCTTCGGTTGTTTGTTTGTTGGAGTTTAAGGTCCCATCAACTACGAGGTCATTAGAGACCCATCCACTGTATAGTTCTAATGCATATACTGCACAGACACTACACTAATGCGACGATTATTGGGTATTAGCAGTACCCAGCTTTCCCGAGCGACCACCCATGTCAGTACTAACTGGGCTTGTGTTGCTTAACTTCAGTGATCAGACGAGAACTGGTGTGTCCAAAGCAAATCGCCGCTCCCAGTGGCTTCGGTGAAATGCCCCAACGAACAGTAGACCGACGATAAATAAGCGTAGGGTTGAACCTTTGGTCGGCAGCCGGCTGCGGAGAGGTACTTTCTAATATATCACCCTTGTCCATTCAGACGGACAAAATGGGTACCCGACCCTGTCATAGGCAGAGAAAAGTGTTAGGAGTTGCTATGCTTTTTGAGCTATGGCACAAGCTAAGACGTAAGCCGGTACCTTAAAAATACTGTCGAAAACTTGGCTCGTGTGTTTTTCCGGTACTAATGAGACAAATGGGGTAGGTGTGTATCCGATCCGGTCATGGACAACTAAAAGGGTTAATAACAGTGATGACAGAATAAACCTTAATGTCTAGGTGCCATCATAGTGCAGTGTATGGAGGAAATACGTCACCTGGACCCACAAAAAAAAACTCCGGGCAAATGAAGAAGGTAACCCAATCGGTAAATTATTGCATTCCAACCTGAAATTCCTGGTCGGCAAGTCTCAGAATGGCGCGTGCTGGGCTTAACAGACACCGTCACATTAATTAGTTTTTTTAGCTTCCGCTCTACTTTTTGGCTTTATTGTTGGGTAGACATTGGTGTATGCATCATACCCGTGTTAATCATACATTAATTTCATATTTACCAACGACATCATCATCATGGTTACAATAATAAAGTAACAAAACACAAATAAATCATCCGTGCTGTTTCACGCTTCTTTCAGTTACGTGTATGGGCCATACTTTACAACACCCGTGAAGAGGTAGAAATGACTGAATAAAAATAAACTATCCACTCAAAGACTCACAATTGGCAGGGTTGCTGCCTAGTTCCCCCTACCCTTGTCTCCCCTCTTAGGGATCCACTTAACACAACAGTTGCAGAAACATATGCGTAACAACTCGCATTAAATTTTTCACAGAAAATTTCGTGACTTTGAATTATATTTGTTCCGAATCAACTACTACCCCATGCTGCAGCAGAAAAGCGAGCTACTAAATAATGGCTATTCACCCAGACAATGACTACCACCGTCAAGGTGGCTAACAGACTGATTGCAACAGACAGGATAAATTCAAGCGCCTGTTCGTTATGGTTTATTAGGACACAGAGGACATCATCATAACGATAGAAAACAGGGGCAACGGTTTCGTGGGGAGGAAAGGAGGAAGGGGTAGAGAGAGAGAGAGGAGAGACAGGGCGAAAGAGAGAGAGAGAGGAGAGACAGGGCGAAAGAGAGAGAGAGGAGAGACAGGGCGAAAGAGAGAGAGAGAGCGAAAGAGATGAGACTAAGAGAGGAGAGCCATAGTGAGAGAAAGTCAGAGAATGAGAAAGCAAGAGAGAAAGAGGAGAGACTGAGCGAAAAAGAGAGTAAGAGAGGAGAGACATAGCGAAAGTCAGTTAAAGATATAAGAGAGAGAGGAGAGACTGAGTGAGAGATAAGAGTGAGAGAGGAGAGACATAGCGAGAGAAAGTCAGAGAAAAACATAAGAGAGAGGAGAGGCTGAGCGAAAAAGAGAGCAAGAGAGGAGAGACTGAGCGAAAAAGGGAGTATGAGAGGAGAGACTGAGCGAAAAAGAGTGCAAGAGAGGAGAGACAGAGAGAGAGGAGAGACTGAGCGAAAAAGAGAGTAAGAGAGGAGAGACATAGTGAGAGAGACAGAGCGAGAGATAAGAGAGAGAGAGGAGAGACTGAGCGAAAAAGAGAGTATGAGAGGAGACATAGTGAGAGAGACAGAGCGAGAGATAAGAGAGAGAGGAGAGAATGAGCGAAAAAGAGAGTATGAGAGGAGAGACATAGTGAGAGAGAGACAGAGCGAGAGATAAGAGTGAGAGAGGAGAGACATAGCGAAAGTCAGAGAAAGACATAAGAGAGAGAGAGAGAGAGGAGAGACTGAGCGAGAGATAAGAGTGAGAGAGAGGAGACAGCGAGTGAGATAAGAGAGCGACAGAGAGGACAGACAAAGCGATCGAGAGAGCAAGACCAGTCTCGGTGGCGTCAGAGGTAGCGTACTCGAACACTGCAAAAGTGGTTCTAGGTTCGATACTGGATCGATATCTGGCTTCTTTCGGGCGAGAGGCAGGTCCCGAGTGCACCGTCAGTCACATGAGAAGGTGTAAGAGCTCGCCTCTGGCGTCGGTGAAGTGCCTCAACGAACAGTAGGCCCACGATAAATAAGTAACCTATAGGGGCTGCAGCTGTGGTCGGCTGTGTAAAAATACGGCCTGTGTCGGTTTAGTTTCTATTTTGGTTTTAAAATGCGATGTTGGAACAAGTGGGGTAGGCCCCCATCCCCCCACAGACAACCCAGCCACTATTCTTGCGGGTTGAGGATGATAAAGGTAGATAACAGGTCCCTTTCAATTTTTTTTTTTTTGTATTTAACACTTACACCGTCTTAGAGCAGGGTTTAGTACCCAGAGTTCAAAACAGAAACAAAAGAGTAGAAGGAAGACGACAGGAATGAACAGGGCTAACAAAAGTGAAATAAGACAGAAACGGGGGCAGAGTCACCGTGCACGACATTCAGGAATATAACAGGATGGTCACGTATCCCTATCAAATTTCCTATTAAAATTTCGACAAGTATTACTACTCATACACCCAGCTGAATGTGTTGACAACTTCAGCAACAGTTTCAAATTCACTTAGCCTAGGAAAAGAGAGAGGCCAGTGTACTTTTTCAATGGCATCACTCTCTTCAGTTCAGATTATGACACATATCATGGCACCCCTCATCAACAACACCTGAGAAACAGACACACTGCCCTTATACACTGTTAGTAATTCTTTTAGTCCAGGTGGTGATCGTGGACTCAAGGAAATGATGCGTTACGCACAGCTTCCCACATCATAAAAAAAAAAACATTTCCCCATCCTGCTGCTGTTAATAGTAAATAAATAAATGAAACACCACGTCAAAGACCCCTCAAACAGACAGGTCAAAAAGGTGGGGTCATCAATAGGTCATAAAACATCAATGGGAAGGTCATTGCATGGAATCCACCTATGGTAGGATTGGATACCCCTGATATTCAGATATTCAGTCAGAAAAATAAAGACGAACTAACAGTCATGAAAATTCAGAGTGCGACCAAAGAAGATGGACATCAAGAAAAGTTGGACAATGACCTCTACTGCAAGTGACCAACTGCCTACCTGTCGCCACAATCTTTTCAGCCCCGACAATCAGCAATACACAAGGCAATAAGGCATTTTGTTTCGTTGGTGTTGTAGGACCCTTCAACTACAAGGTCATTAGAGCCCCGTCCACTGCATACTTCTAGCGCAGAGACTGCACAGACCAATGTGACGATTATTGGGAATTAGCAGCACCCAGGTTTCCTAAGCGGCCACCCATGTTAGTACTAGCTGAGCTTGTGTTGCTTAACTTCACACGAGAACTGGTGTGTCCAACGAAATAAGCCGCTCCCAGCAGTAAGGTAAACCGATTTACAACAATGGTTAGTGCGCACCGGGCTTTCTCCTGGTATTAAATGGCTCTATCTTCTATCACTTTTCCCAGGGTCTAAATTTTTTTGTGTGGTCCGAATGAAGCTGATCAATGACGCCGGGGAGAGCGAGTGATTGCTATTTGCATGTGTCTTTTGAAGTGCAGTGTCATCGTTATTATCCGACGGATGCCCCATTGCTTTACTTTTCCGGCGACGGAATGTGCATTTTAAGGGTTTCCTTCTACACTAAAGCAAATGCTCAGCCTTGACCTAAACTTAGCCTAATTAGACTTACAACAACATGACTATTCAGTTATGGAAACCACCTTCATTCAAGTAAAGGAAGCCCTAAATGTACCTATCGTCTAGTAAAACGGAAGTAAAGCCAATAAGTATACCAAGGTTGGTTGTAGGATACAATGTCGCATGAATCATCCACATCAGTGGTTTTTAACCTTTTCTGCAGCCGGGTCATCTCCCACATTCTGAAAAATGCCCCATCACGCCCCATCCCAGTTGACGCATATAAGTACCCTATATAAACATTTGTAAAGACAACATTTCGCACCCTTAGGTATCTTATATACCTAGGGGTGGATGGATACTTGTAAGACAAGAATCACTGCTGTCACTCCTCCTCTTCCTCCTAGACACTGGTGTGTCTACCTTCACCCAAAAATTTCTTTAACCCGCATTTTATAAAACAATTATTCAACAGGATTCAGGATTAAGGCCATCATAAAGGAAATTTTACGCATTAATCAACGGCGGGCGATAACCCAAGTAGTGAGGGAGTTAATGTGGCTCGTGCTAAAGGGTCTCTGAATTTACCTTTCTTAACAAAAAAAAAATTTAGGAAAAAACGGGAAACAGGTGTTTGATTTTATCTGTCAAATATTATACAGGCTGCTTATACAGAGACGTCAGTTTACTGAGGACATAACAAGAGAATTTGGTGGGCCGTTCATGAATCTATTGAAGGTGCAGGAGAGAAGAGGAAGACGAGGAGGAGAGAGTGAGAAGGAGGAGGAGAAGGCGTGTGCACATTCGCCGAGTTTCAAAATTGAGGACGACAGCTGCGTTGTTGTTGACAACTGGTCCGCATGCCTTGAGTGTAACGTGCCCCATTTTGCTTTTTTGGATTTTTATTATCATACGTGGTTATGCGCTGAAAAAGCGCAATGTTTGTGTCGTCCTGTCACGTGTCACAGCATGGTTGGTTTGGTCCATTATCGTACCCATATTTTGTGAAGTATTTTTATACAGACATATTAAAACGCCCCATCTGAAGTATACCTTAATTTTCTACCACCAACATCCTCCTCCTCCTTCATAAAGTTTCGACAACTTGAAAACATCACGCATCCTGCTTGCTATTCAAATTTTCACATATTGTCTCTTAAAGTGGCCATTTTACTCAATTTCAGACTCTCATGTCGGAACACTAGCTTCGAATTTTGAAGAGCCACCATCTTTTCTTCATGAGATATCAACCCCAAGTAACTCGAGCCACAAATTTATGAATGTTTAAAAGTGCCGAAAAGACCCACTGAAATATGGAAGGAAAGCGTGGAAACCGTCCAACACATACGCTACAACCATTACGTAAAAGAAGACTTATTTCGCCTTATTTGGACACTCATTATTCACATCATGAAATTTGCATATTTAGTCATAACAGTTCACCTACCCTCTCAAATATCACTAAATAAACAATTAACTGTGCCCCTATTAATTGTCAACCGGCTGCATTTAACTTAAATGGGTCATATACACAAAGGGGTAATTTTAACGCTGACAAATTGGTCTATCTAACTATGGAGGAGGAGGAGTGGTCAGGAGAACAAGGTGGAGGTGACAGCTTCGACGATAATCAATAATGTCATCTTTATAACCATTTTATTCCTTTGGTGTCAATTTCAGCAGATAAAAAGTTTAAGTTCCGTCGTCACAGGAGAGGGAGAGAGAGCCCTCTTGAGATTAAAAAAAATGACTTCTGGAAAAAAAAACTATGAGTGGTTAGAGAAATAGAGATGGATGGACATATTCTTGATAACATTCTGACGTTACGCCAATATCGTGTATATTAATAATTTCATCTCGTAATGGCGTGACGTAGTGGCTGGCTATCAAACAGTCCGGCGCCCTTCATTGGTGACTGCGAAAAAACATTTTAACTTTATATAGAAGCAGATCACGGTAATGGACCATTATTGATTTCTTTTCTCTCTCTCTCTCTCTTTCTCTCCTACACTCAAACGTGTGTATAATTCAATGGAAATGTGATGATGGATTTCATAATAAATATACCACATTTCAGCGAACACATTACTAACGTATTAAAATAGTCCAGACATGTTAAAACGTTATTAATAAAGAAGAGGATTAGCTTAGAGTTTTGAAAAAAAAACACCCCCATTTATACACAAAGTACATAATTTCAAAACTAAATATAGGTCCTAACAGACATTTCAGAGCCTTTACAAGCGTCAAAACTAATTTGATTCTAACCGCCCTAACTTAAGAATTCCCATTTGAAATCGACCCACCGAATAATTCATAAATAGTAAATAAAAAAAGCAGACAGTGGAACCCATTCAATCCTTTTTAGTACTCCACCGAGACGTAGTCACAACTCTCTCGAAATAGCATCTCAAAATCAGTCAGCGGCATTATGTCAACATGGATCCAACAAAAAAAAACGGTGCCTTTACCACCAATCCACGGGCTAGAAAAAAACGACACAATGGTCAGCTAATGGAAATGCAGTACAACTGCTCAATATTAAATAGCAGCACACAGTCTGACGACCTTTGGTCCATTAGTTCGTTTAGTGACCTTACTAAGAAAAATAATACGTATTATTGAAAGTGCCCCCTTATACAAAATTATAATAATCATTATATTCTAGTAATTCGCACACTATACTTTATAAATATCTTCGTATGACTACAAGAATATGTGCACATTACCAAATCACCTGGTTTCTGTCTGTTGCAGACATCAGCAGTTCTTGAAGAATCTTAAATTATGTGATAAGTGATGCCACAGCCAATAGCTTAATGGTGAACGTCTAAATACAAATTGTAATAAATAAAACATGTCAGATTGGCAAGAGACGGATTAACTCCACCTTGATTTCAAAATGAGTCAAACCGAATAAAAAAAAGTCTTTCAGAGGGGAATGACACGAGTTAAACATCATAATGATGAGGTCGACGGAGTAATTACAAACGCGATGCCAGATGAAACCCATGGATAATGCTATACTTATTAATAGTTCACTGAGCACATAACAATCCAGGAAAGGTCAATTCATAGATCCCTACAAACCACATGTTCTTCATGACTGGAAACTTACACTAAGCCACAAGCTTTCACAAAAACACATATCAGCGTGTGTGAGTGTTTGTGTCAAAGAGGCACAAGAAGAACCCATAAAAATTTAAGTCTCACTTAGAAAAATGTTTGGGTTAAACTTAAAACACATCTTTTAACGTTAAACCTAAACACTTTTCCTCTGTCGAGGGGAGAACAAAAAGTAACTTATCAAATAAATTCCCCGTAGTTGTACGGAAGTTTACTTTTCTTTTTTTAAAGTAAAGAAACAATCACATAGCTTACTACTGTACGTTTAAAAAGATTTCAACGATGGCTACATAACTATCCTATTAACCCAATCGATATCTCAACAACAATTTTCCACAAAAATAATCCCCATTATTACGAAAGCATGTTACCAATTTCACACGTAAATGGGCCTGTAACCATTTGGATAACTTCTGATAACTTCAATTCGTAGAAGTTTCACAGAATTCACTCTAGCGTCTGAGAGCTTTCAGCTTATGGGAGCCAAACGATGAAATTTTCTGGAAAATAATCTCACCTTCAATATAAAAAAAATTGTAATTTTCTTATCACTCACTTATTACAAAATAAACTTAATAACGTTCCTATTTTCTTCGCATAAAAGTTTAAAACGATTTGAAGCGAATGGAATTTACCTTCCGTTTCCCAAGAAAATGGAGGAATAGAACAATTGACGTTCGATCAGCCGTAAATGCCAGGCAAACGTAAAACAATATAAACGGTCGATTGCAACATACAGAGAGAGAGAGAGAGAGAGCTATCAATCGACGATGAAAAACATCCAAGATGGGACTTATCGGATGTTAAAAGGTTAATAGGCATGATTATTAGGGCGAATAAAAGGATTAAAGAAAGCTCTCTTTCTCTTCTCTATAATAACAATGTTGCCTCCTCTGTCGGCATTCGAATTGGTGGATCACGAAGACCACGGATTCAATAGAATGACGCTCCAATTATGAAGTTCGAATTAAGGCCGATTCATACTATACGGGATAGTTGGGTTTCTTCTTTATCCATCCTTTCCCCGCTAATGACTCACTATATTCGTGAATCCTCTATGTTAGTACGTTACCCGAACGGGTTGGGGATTCGGCCAAGCAGCCGTAACGAGCCGAACCTTGTGGAGGCTGCTTGCAGGTGAGAGGTACGAGTGGGAGCTGTGGGAACCCGGGAAATTAGCAGCACCTAATGTGATACCAAATCCCCAGGTGTAGGAGTACCCAAACAGCAGGCCGAGGGACAAGTATGCGTTGAACACACCAGTTCTCGTCAGATTACTGAAGTTAAGCAGTACTAACATGGGTGGCCGCCGCTTGGAAAACCTGGTTACCTGCTAATACGCAAAAATCGTCGCATTAGCGTAGTGTCAGTGCAGTCTCTCCCATTAGAACTATACAGTGAACGGGGCTCTAATGACCTTGTAGTTGAAGGGCCCGAAAACACCAACAAAACAAAAACCGAGCTTCTACACCAGGAAATTTTGCTTCAGTTACCCATTGCCCAAGCCATTCGCGGTACCAGCGCAAAAGCCATCGTACACCACACGGGACCTCGGTCTTTTACTTCTCATCCAAATGCAAGCGCAACCGGGACCTCTCGCGCACCCGAAAGAAGGGAGCAGTGTATTGCGTTGGACACACCAGTTCTTGTCTGATCACTGAAGGTAAGCAACGCAACCCTGGCTAGCACTAACATGGGTGGCCGCTTGGGAAAACTGGGTGCCGCTAATACCCAAAAACCGTCGGATTAGTGTAGTGTCTGTGTAGTCTCTGCATTAGAACTAGCCGTGGGCGGGGCTCTAGTGACCTTGTAGTTGAAGAGCCCTATAACACCAACGAAACAAAAAAACACCCGAAAGAAGCCAACCCACCTTGGTCTAGTATCCAACCTAGAACCACTGATGCAGTTACCGAACACACTACCCACTGTGCCACCGAGGGGGGCATAATACTTATAGCTGTAAAGTAAAATTATCATTAATGGAAAGGTGATGAATTAGTGAAATGTGATTGGATAAAACTGCAGAGATAAAATAATCATACGAGTAACACCACGCAATTGAGGGGAGGGAAGAGTGATCAAGATGGCCCTGAACACACCAGTTCTCGTCTGATCACTGAAGTTAAGTAACGCAACCCCAGCTAGTACTAACATGGATGGCCGCTTGGAAAAACTGGGTACCGCTAAGGCAAGGCGCAAAATGAGACGCAGGGTGTAGCAGCCCTGCGAAATTCTGCTAGCAGGCAATCACCGCACATTGAATCGCAGTTTTTCACCATACTTGCATCAAATAACAAGAGAACTTCTCTGCTTCGCACCGCTTTTTGTTATTGTCACGCCAACTTCACGCAGGAAACTGCGGCATTGGCACTGCGCTCCGCAGGGTCACGTGGCGCAGGCACTGAGTCACGTCACCCTGCGACTTAACATGCGCAACTACATACTATCATGTGAGCCGCAGAAATTCATAGTGAGCTACCCTGCGTCTCATTTTGCGCTGGGCCTAAGGCAAGGCACAAAATGAGACGCAGGGTGACGCAGGGTGTAGCAGCCCTAAGAAATTCTGATAGAAGGCAATCACCGCATATTGAAGCGCAGTATACTTGCATCACCATACTTGCATCAAATAACAAGAGAACTTCTCTGCTTCAAGCAGGAAACTGCGGCATTGGCACAGTGCTTCGCAGGGTCACGTGGCGCAGGCACTGGTTCACGTCACCCTGCGACTTAACATGCGCAACTACATACTATCATGTGAGCCACAGAAATTTATAGTGAGTCACCCTGAGTCACCTGCGGAGACTGCGTCTCATTTTGCGCTGGGCCTTATACTCAACTACCGTCGCATCAGTGTAGTGTCTGTGCATTTGTTGTTTGTTGGTGTTTTAGGGCCCTTCAACTACAAAGGTCATTACAGCCCCGTCCACAGCATAGTTCTTATGCAGAGACTGCACAGACACTACAGTAATGCGACGATTTTTGGGTATTAGCAGTACCCAGTTTTCCCAAGCGGCCATCCACGTCAGTACTAGCTGGGATTGCGCTGCTTAACTTCAGTGATCAGACGAGAACTGGTGTGTCCAACGCAATTCGCCGCTCACGTGTCTGTGCAGTCTCTGCATTAGAACACCGCAATGGACGGGGCTCTAACAACCTTGTAGTTGACGCGCCCTAAAACACCAACAAACCAAGGGCGGGGGAAGGAGGGAATAAGAAAGAAAAAAAATTGCGGCACTTCATGTGCTACAATGCAACGAGGCTATCTAACCTTTGCATCTTCTTTTATCGACACAATTTCCATACACCTTATGTATAGACTGAAAATTCAATTTCTTGTGTTGTATGTTTTTCACCACTCAATATCCAGACGAAGTATAAATATAATCGATATGCGTAGCTAATGGAAAGATTACAGACCTACTCCTCCTCCTAAAAGTTTCAAATTTGCAGTAAGCCCCTATATAACCCAACATACTCCCTGTTTAAAGATTAAGAAATCAAAACCCAATGTGCAACTAGCACCAGCACAACGACACCAACAAATTTCTTTTTTCGAGGTTTAATATGTCGGACGCCAGAGGTGCAACCTGAGAGCGATTGCAGAACCGAAATGTCATTATCCGAAATCGATAAATTATGCTGATTTGTTCAGACCAAAAAAAATGCACTATACCGTTAAAAATAAATAAATAACACAATCATACCTTCATACACGTCTACACGTTCTACCAGTGCCAGGGTTAAACACGCACTTCCCCGGAGCGCCATTTATTTTAAGTTTAACAAAAGGCATCACGTCATGGGTAAACACAATTGAGTTACAAATAATTAATATTTGTATTTAATTTTAAAATATAAATGTGAAGGTGGCACATGCTATGTAAGCTCCAGGGGGTCTTTTCCCTCCTATGGAGAGCGACTGTATTGCGTTTAAAACACCAGTTATCGTCTGATAACTAAATTTAAGCTAGTCTGTCTCAGTTTGTTTGTGTTTTAGGGCCCTTCAACTACAAGGCAATTTGAGCCCCGTCCACAGCATAGTTTTTATACAGACACTACACTAATGCGACAATTTTTGGGTATTAGCAGTACCCAGTTTTCCCAAACGGCCACCCATGTCAGTACTAACTAGGGTTGCGCTGCTTAACTTCAGTGATCAGACGAGAACTGGTGTGTCCAACACAATTCGCCGCTCAAAGTGAATCAATGCAACCCTAGTCTAGTACTAGCATGGGTGATCGCTTGGAAACACTGGGTACTGCTAATACCCATAAATCGTCCTAACAGCGTAGGGCATCAGACGCGGATCCAAGGGGGGGGGGGGGGGGGTTGCAACCCCCCCTAAATTTTGGGTCGACATTGACACTAACAAATGAAAATTGCGTTTCCATCAGCTACCGACTTTCGCCCTGCCGGAGCACATGATCGATCTATGGGATAGTACTTTTACCCAGCTGGTTGCTGCCCTAATGTTGCATCCCTGTGCACCTTTATCCTCGGCGTAGTTTTCTTCATGGGGGTACTTGTCCTCCACCGACGAACTTCAACACCTGGAAATTTCGCCAATTACTCGTTGCAGGTAGGAAGGGTTCTGTTACATTAAGTGGTGGTCATCGTACACGCCACACGGAGCCACGTCTTTACTTCCCAACCCACGAAAGATGCAATGGAAACCTCTCTCTTTCTCACCCGGGGAAGAAGCCAACACGCCGCGACCCAGTATAGAATATGAAACCATTGGCTCAGAGTAGTGCTGCACGCTACCTCTGCGCCACAAAGATGCCCAATAAAACTCACATGTGGGAGGTAGGATCAAAAGACGATCACACCCACTAAGGTCATTAGAGCCCCGTCCAGTGTGTGGTTCTGATGCAGAGGCGGCACAGACACTACACTAATGGCGACGATTTTTGGATACTAGCGGTACCCAGTTTTCCAAAGCAGTCACCCATGTCAGTACTAACTGGGGTTGCGTTGCTTAACTTCAGTGATCAGACGAGAACTGGTGTGTCCAACGCAATTTGCCGCTCCTGAACCTCCTGAAACGAACTAACCTTTTACCCACTTCCAGGGATCGGGTACTCATCGTCTCCCATTGAGACACGTGAGCGATCTGTTGGACGATTGTACCCGGTACCCCTGACGCAATAGTCCAGCATGCTCCCTCTGCGCCTTACCGTCAGTAAAACCTCGTGGTTCCAAGGGCTGTAGGTGTACAAAATGCCACCTGTCCCATACAAGAGGGAGCGGCGAGCTGCGTTGGACACACTAGTTCTCTTCTGATCACTGAAGTTAAGCAGCGCAACCCCAGCTAGTACTGACATGGGTGGCCGCTTGGGAAAACTGGGTACTGCTAATACCCAAAACATCGTCGCATTAGTGTAGTGTCTGTGCAGTTTTTGCATAAGAACTATGCTATGGACGGGGCTCTAGTGACCTTCGTAGTTGAAGGGCCCTGAAACACCAACAAACAACAACAACAAACTCATACAAGATACCAAAACATGGCTGTATAGGACGGTATCGGGAATGGTACGGGGGGAGGGGGGGATTTGAGAGATTTGAAAATGATAATAATCCTTTGTCATCCAAAAAATAAAGATACTCTCGACTAAAACACCCTGTAGTGTATTTCTCACAGTTTATATAGAGAACTGAATTTTTATTGACTCAAGAGTATTTGATTTGCTACACAGAGACAAGTTTTTCCCTGCACCCCATTCCCTTCCCCATCATTCAAAGGGATAATAAACCAACATCCTCCCATTTTTGAAAGGCAGAGGAAGGAGGAACACACTAAAATCGGTCATTAGCGGTGACCGAAAGACATTTTCTCACCTCAACTTTTATTTTGTTTACATATTGTTGACAAAAAAAAAAATTATACTTTAGATACAATTCTGATAATACACCTAACAAATACCATTTTTGATGATGCATGTGGTCAATGCATCCATTTTACAGCTTAGTTCTCAACATCTCTAATCCATCGTCACAAATCTTATATTCACCCTCTTTGTGCCAGTTTTCGTCCGTCCCGTCGACCCATGTCACAAGGAAAAATATTGCTGTTGTTGCAATACGGATAGGAGACACAAACGTTGGATTATTTACATTAAAACTTTCTTAGCTCAGTCCAAATAAAAGATTTTTACCAAAAGAAACCTATCACCCTTAAAACTTCAAAGAGAAGGACAGGGAAACCCGTAATACCCTACTTTATTCTCCCAAATATGAAAGGGTGACGAGGAGAACGAGAGGAAAAACCATGGATGAAGAAAAGGGAAGGGGAAACACATAAAAATATAAATGTCTAAAAAAAAATCTAATCTCAACAAATACACAAATTTATTATTACTTTTTATATCTAGTTCAACAAACACGCATTAATAAGACATGTTAACTATTTAAAATATGTTAACATAAGTTTAAAACAACAAACCCGTAGGGAGTGGCGAGTTGCGTTGGACACGCCAGTTCTCGTCTGATCACTGAAGTTAAGCAACGCAAGCCCAGTTAGTATTGACATGGGTGGTCGCTCGGGAAAGCTGGGTACTGCTAATACCCAATAATCGTCGCATTAGTGTAGTGTCTGAGCAGTATGTGCATTGGAACTATGCAGTGGACGGGTCTCTAATGACCTCGTAGTTGACGGGACCTTAAACACCAACAAACAAACCCCTAAAACAGTTACCAAGCTCGAACCCCGTTACTCCTTTCATCACATTACCATACAGAAGTTCCCAACTTTTTTCTTTCTGACTCGCAACCTGGTAGATCATTTCCCTAAGCTGCACCCCCAGAATTGAAAACCAGGGCAGTTCAACTTGAAAATATGCTTAACATGCGTCTCCTACTACTACGGTACTACTAACCTTCCTTTTCTGTCTTGGAGTACTTGGGCCCACGTAGGTGTCTCATTAGAGCACGTGGGCGCTCTGCAGAACAGCATTTTTAAGCAACCGGCTACCAACCTAATGCTGCAACCGGGTGGAATGGGGTGAAAGAAGGGTGGGAAAGCACTATACCTGGAATTTTTGCGGAAGGATATGCCCATCATACTACATCAGTGGTGGCGAACCTGTGACCCACCGTGCAATTTTAAGTGAACCGAGCGTGATCATATCTACTGTAGTTTATCGTCATGGGGGACATCGCGGAAAAATGAGGGAGAGTAGGTTGAGGTGGTATGGACGCGTGATGAGAAGAGGGGAGGAGGAGCTCGTTAGGTGCACCCAGGGCACGGAAAAACCGAAGCAGACGTGGGAGCAGGTTGTCTGGATGGATATGGTAGTGCGTGGGGTGGACGGGGACCTGGTGGGAGGTAGTGCATAAAATTAAACACCGGTAGTGCACCTGATCCGCGGACAACATTTTGTTTTTTTTTCGGGTTAATGTGACCCATCTTCAAAAAAGGTTCGCCACCACTGTACTACATGTAGAAAGGGAGCTCTTTTCGGTGCAGAGCGGCTGTATTGCGTTGGACACACCAATTCACGTCTGATCGTCTGACGTCAAGCAATGCAACCCCAGCTAGTACTAACATGGGTGGCCGTTTGGGAAAACTCGGTACCGCTAATAACCAACAATCGTCGCATTAGTGTAGGGTCTGTGCAGTCTCCGCATTAGAACTACGCAGTGGACGGGGCTCTAATGACCTTGTAGTTGAAGGGCACTAAAAACTGAGGGCTGTACGGCAGGTTCGGTAGACTGTATCCAGTGCAACATTCAACTACCCGGAGGTAAGCTAAGTTAGGAACTCTTCTTATGCGAAACGGCTGAGAGACAACCTTTCAAAAGGACGTTGACCGGATGCAGTAAATCATCCCGGACATTCAGAGAGCTTCTGATGTTGGGATGAGCGATTCAGCCAAGTATGTAGGAAGCAAAAAAAAAAAATGTGCGAATGCGGTAGGCACAGGCGTGAGGTCCGAGGAGAAGAAGAGGGAGGAATATATCACGCCATAGGTACCCACTTTTCAGTCATTCACTTGAAATAGAATCACTATTCTGCGACGCCATCGGTTGCGCCAAATAACGCCACGAACTTATTAATGGATATTATCGACAAATCCCTTTTTTGAAAACGACTGTCGCAATATTTACAGGAATAAGTGCGGTAAACGAAGAGGAGATATGCAAACAAAAAAACAAAACTAATAACTAACTTGAAATTGTTTAGATCGATTTTACACGACTATAGATGATGGAAAAATGAGACACATGAGTGATTTTTCAAGAAGTAGGCCCACAACCCACTCCGTTTTCATCGGATTCAAGCAATTAATTTCAGCAGTAGTCCTATGGTTATTGCGTGTTCAATTCAAAAGCGATACGCAATTTAACAGTCCAATAATCGATGTCCGACGTAGTGCAGTGGATGGCCATGAAAGATTTTTAATGAACTCAGGCAAGGGGAAAACGACAGAAATCCATTTTAATACACACTCATACCATTTTATTTGTGTCGAGTCCCTCTGCGCCTCTTCCTCCACTAATATTAATCATAAGTCATTAACCCTACCATACTTGTTCATTCACTTATTCCGGCCGTTGTAATATATCATAGTCGACCATTTAGTTTTATTTTCCTATCACCCATTTTCTGTATCTTAAATTGGATTCCACTTCTGGTCGTCAAAACTCCGTGTACAACACATCCCTGTAATGAGAACGGCTATTCGACATTTTCCTCTAATGAAAGGTGCCAAACAGTGCCGAATTTACCACTAGGCTAACTAGGCTGAAGCCTAGGGCCTCAACATTTAGCGGGCTTCAAAACTTAAGAAAAGGGCCTCAAAAGGCTTTGAAAGGCGCTTCAAAGGGGATTGAAAAGGATCTCAAAATTGAAATAGGCTAGGGCCTCTCAATCTAAATCCGGCACTGGTGTCAAACACTGAACTGCTCATTTACAAAATGACAAACTTAAAAGATTGGCAGAAGCCCTGAGCCCCCTTCCATCGAGAATAATGTGTATTTGAACAAAATACTAAAGTATAAGTAAATGGTCATCACGTCTAGCGACTAAAAGGGTTGCTACAGCCAGTCGTGAGATCCTGATGTTCAATTTCTCATCATCATCACTAACCCTTTTCGCGCCCATGGCAGGGTTGAGTGCTCACTTGTGACCCACCGGGACACATGACGGCATTTTTATGCAGCTGTCAATCTAACACTACAACCAGTGGCGGATCCAGGATTTTCGTCAGGGGGGTTGAGGCATAGGCAGCGATTGGAAACGCAATTTTCATTTGTCAGTGACAATGGCGACCCAAAATTTGGGGGAGGGGGGATTGCAACCCCCGAACCCCCCCTTGGATCCGCGCCTGACTACAACCTCCATCCATAATATCGCCGGCCTCTTTTTCCTCCAGCCACGCTAGAGATGTCAGAACCTGCAATTACTGATGCAGCAGCTCAATACACCATCGGGCGGGCCACCCTCGCCTTTCTGGAATGACTGTATTGCGTTGGACACACCAGTTCTCGTCTGATCACTGAAATTAAGCAACGCAACCCCAGATAGTACTAGCACGGGTGACGGCTTGGAAACACTGGGTACTGCATTACGACTACGCAGCGTACGGGGCTCTAATGACCATTGAAACTGAAGAGCCCTAAAATACCATCAAAACTCGCCCGTCTGCCTCTCTCTCTCAATTTCCTATAATTGTACATTTCAGGTCTCTGTAATACTACTACTTTAATGTTCCTACCTCTATACCGAAAACTCATATGAATCCAATTCTAATTACCATTGTGCAGCCAAGTTGCGTTGGACACACCAGCTCTCGTGAGATCACTGAAGTTAAGCAGCACAAGCCCACGTTAGGACCAACATGGGTCGTTGGTAAAGAACGTTGGGTGCTGCAAATTTCTCCTCTCCTATGTCCACTACCTACCTCCTCATCTCCCGCGAGCAGCCTCCTAAGGGTTTGTCCTGTTATGGCTGCTTGGCTACCTCCCCAACCCATTAAATGAATCCAGAATTACAATGGTCTGCTTAGCGCTTTTTGGGAGTAGACAAGACACAGACAGCTTCCGGATGCTACAGCCTCGTTTGTGATTCGCCTGGCAGTTAGTAAAAATCGTCGGGTGCCTCTGTCGCCAAAACTGATGTAGAAAGAACGGAACGACCCGAATTATTCAGTAATTATTCATAATATACGCTGGTGAGCCACGACACAGAAGGCGGCACAAATAAACAATAAGCACGTCAATGCAGAGGAAATACCAACCGATTGGGCGGAGTTGCCAATTGCTGTGACCACAAATAACAATTTGATTACAATAGTTAATAAATAGCACAAATGAAAACCACAGCTAAACACAGTTGTTAAGATGATGCAGGTGTGAACAAAACAAATGAACTTTTTGCCGGTTTTTAGACGGTATCGCAGACAATAGTGACTATTAATTCACAATTATAATTCATTTTGCCCCCAAATTAAACCACAGTTTCTTTAAAGAAGCACAACGAACAAAGAGGAGATGAAATTCAAAATTTTGAGTGCATATTGAATTATAAGCATCTACGACATGAATTTACATTCTCCTATCCAAAATAACGGTTAATCTTTTAATAGTCTGACCTTATGTACTGCAATGTATTTTTTATTGTTTAAGATAAATTAACTTTGTGGATTTGTCTGCTAATAACAATAATGGTAACTGTGTTTAACCACCAAATGATTTTGCTATCCAAAATACTAAAAAGCAGGCGGGTTTAAGGTAACCGCAATAATGGGAATTCAGAAACAATGCTTTACAATTGCATCTATTATTTCTACCATGAGTTTTTTATTATATGCTTTTTTTTTGGAAAAAAACGGTAAATAAAATAACAGACAAGCTAAATAAATCGCCAAATGTCTATTAGTGGATTCAGCTTCAATAAAGAGATTAATTAATAACTACTGTCAATCTGGTCTTTTATATTACAAATAAAGCTTCGGTTAATCAAAATAAAAAATAAAGAAATATACGTTGTAAATACTAGTGAGTAAAAGTTAGCCGTTATATTTTTTGCAATTTAAATTATATGCAGAAAAAAATAATAATAATAATTTCCCCATACAAAGATACCTCAAATGGAAAAAGAAAAATTATTATTACTCTACGGAGAAATTAAACTTTCGGGATGCATTTGGCTATATTTAAACAAAAAAGAAACTTTAAAGACGAAAAATAACCGTTATAATACTGCTGAATTCAATTTTCAGCAGGGGGACATTAAAATTAATTTTGGCCGTTAGTAAGACAGAGATGGGGGAGAGGCGGAGAAGTCATTCCCATTTAACGGTTATTCATTCATGCATTGAATCGAACCATAATGAATAACTGCTGCAAAGATTAGATATTATTCAAACAGTTAATGAAATATGAAAGGCACACAGTTAGAAAATTGACTCTGAAGTGGAGTTTCACACTAAATCTACAGAAACACGGCACATTTCACAAAATGAATCTCTAGAGATTCACGATAAAGTTTGTTGGTCGCAATTTTGTCACTATTTTCACGCGTACAGTACACGTCGTGTTCTATTTATGCATTATAATGATAATAATAAATAATCGTTGTCTGTATAAGAAAGAAAAAAGATCCAACAAGATTTCAAAGCTAATATTTTTATAGATAAACCTAACATCATTGAAGGTGCATGCAAGAGTCCCCAGAGAGCCTTATAGGAAAAGATTAGCACACGATAGTAGTGGGAGAGTGAAGGAGATGAAAGCCCTTTCTACTTTCATTGACGTACGTATGTCATTTACTTGAAACACTTTGCGACAGTTTTCACATTAATATCGGCACAGAATTTTAAGTGTCACAATATATGAATATAATGTCGAAAGTTATAGAGTTGGAGCATCGTCCATTTCTTCCAGGAAATAACGTCGATATCAATGTAAATACATGCCAACAAACAGAGAGAGTCATCTATGAAAATTTCTTTCCTTAGAAAACTGTGATAAAGTACAATAAAAAGAGACATACACGTTCATGCAGGTAATAGAGTATCCAAACCAATACTGTTATTGATCGAAATAACGATGAACTATTTCACGAAAATGAAAATTCTTGGCAATGATCCGAAAGATTCTAATTCTGTTAGGTCTTCCAGTCAGAAATGACCAACTTGTTATTCTACTTTCTAATTAACCAACATTAATTTTAAATGTTTCTCCTCTGCTCAATTATTGAATACTTAACTCCCTAGATAAATTTTTACCTTGTTTTTGTTTGCGTTGGCCTTAATTCCCCAGTAGTTAGTTAAATTTGGGCATAATACATTTCCTGGATAGAATATTAGGCATTCTTCGTCAACAATCTAGAAATTTCGAAACCACGTCACGTGACCACTCCCATCAACCCACTGAAAACTGCTGCACGCCACAATGACGAATCGCTAGCGGCGCTCTTGCTGCCTACCCCAAAAACATGGCCAAAAAATTATTAGAACGAATTGTACATTTCTATAAAATTTTAACCAAAAGAAAAATATATTAAGCCGCAGCAGTAATCATTCAAAACCTTTTGTCGTTTCTCTATAAGTATGCCAAATGACATTTATCTAAAAATGATATTCATGATTTCTTAAAAAAAAACCGCGACGATAAACAAACAATGTGGTTGTTTATTATATTCATGCAAATCAACCCATTATCATGGAGTTATGGACATTTGAAGTCATCATAGTATTTCTGAGAACTAAAAAAAAAACAAATCCATATTCGACTCATTTTACACCTTAAAGGTAAACCGCTAACCATTCTGTTGTGTATTTAAAATTCAAAATGTGTCGTCATCACTCACAAAACACAGCAGACAATGATAAAGGGGTAAGAAGTATCAATTCACTTTATACCATTATCATTTCAATCAAGAAATGATTCATCATCAAGTTTATAAATATATTTTTAAAAGTAAACAATAAATGACACAAATCTTATTTTAAATCCTATCATGTTTATGCATACTTCAAAAAAAAATACTATTTATAAATTAGATTAAAATGTATATGAATATGTAATCCTTTGTGACGGATACCTTGCTAGTGAGATTTTTCATGTTAGACCCCCATATACCTAGATCTCCACCAGCACCCTAGCAATAGCCTTGCATTTCGCGCCCATTCTTGCGGCTCCACCCCAACACCACCAGGACCTCTTCCAATGTTGGAGTTTCCTAACCCCTCCTGCAGTGGTCCAGCGTTGGACATGCCAGTATCACATGCCTGACATCCTCCACTTGATCCCCACACAATTCACAGTCCTCCTCTCCACCGGTGATCTTTGCCATCCTCTGTTTCGTCTTCAGTGACCGAGCTCTTGCCCGAGACAGAAGTGAGCTCTCCCACGTATTGTCATAAATTACTTCCACGCGGTGGGATTTTTGGGGTTGCAAACCCCCCCCATGCACATATAAACTTAATCGCATATATGCGAGCTTTAGCTCAACCCCCACCCCCGTATTAACTCAACCCTCCCCCTGTATTAGCTCACCCCCCCCCCGTATTTGGGGGAGCGGCGAGTTGCGTTGGACACACCAGTTCTCGTCTGATCACTGAAGTTAAGCAGCGCAACCCCAGCTAGTACTGACATGGGTGGCCGCTTAGGAAAACTGGGTACCGGTAGTATCCAAAAATCGTCGCATTAGTGCAGTGTCTGTGCAGTTTCTGCATAAGAACTACGCAGTGGACGGGGCTCTAATGACCTTGTTGTTGAAGGGCCCTAAAATACCAACAAACAAACAACAACAAACTCCCGTATTAGCTCAAATCCCCCCCCCCTCCCGACGAAAATCCTGGATCCGCCTCTCTATCTTAAGCTTGTTCCCATACACTCTCAGCGTTTTCTTTGCCGTCCTTCCCTCCATGCTCTGTCACCACTGCCCTAACCAACTTGCTAGCCCCATCTACAGCATATAGCCCATCCTGGTCCACATCAACCAACATTCCTAGCTACGTCAACCATGAATGTGGTGGTGAATTTTAGAAATTCAGATGACGAAGAGGAATACTTTTGACAAGTAAGATTTAGTTCAACCTCTTATTACGTCAATCATAACTGCAACCAACCGGTAGTTATCGCAGTACACTTAGCACTCCGCTTATCACTCCAAACACACGCCCGGGACACTCAGCTGCCAATATGTTGATCCCACACACATCACTCACTCAACTTCTTTGTCGCATTGTTTCTGAGAATCTCCAGACCAAACTTAAAACATCAGCAAATTTAATCTACACATGACATCGGAAGAAGAAACTGAAGATGAAGACGTCACTATGACGAACAACCAAATTCTCCTTCCCCCTCACACTGAAGGCCATCTCGATAACGGACTATTTCAGAACCTAGAAGAACACTAAGGTACGTGGCTCGTAACCCACTCTACATATTACATCCTCACGCAATGTAATATACCTGGCCAGTAATAGCTGACGGGGTAAAAGGAGGGAGGTCCATTATTTCATATCTGGGACAAGTGTCATTCAGTCACAGTTTTGTTGTAATTCCTACCCAGGAACGGACAGAAATTTATTTAAAAGTTTCTTCCTCCCTTTCACCAGGTAGAAAACATCGACTCTCAATGAACTCCTTGAATTCAGTTACAGAAAGAGCGGGGAGCGGCTTATTGCGTTGGACACACCAGTTCTCGTCTGATCACAAGAGTTAAGCAACGCAACCCCAGCTAGTACTAACATGGGTGGCCGCTTGGGAAAACTGGGTACTGCTAATACCCAATGTGCCTGTGCAGTCTCTGTACTAGAACTATGTAGGGAGCGGCGAATTGCGTTGGACACACCAGTTCTCGTCTGATCCTTGAAGTTAAGCAGCGCAACCCCAGCTAGTACTAACATGGGTGGCCGCTTGGGAAAACTGAGCACTGCTAATAGCCAAAAATTGTCGCATTAGTGTAGTGTCTGTGCAGTCTCTGCATTAGAACTATGCAGTGGACGGGGCTCTAATGACCTTGTAGTTGAAGGGCCCTAAAACACCAACAAACAACAACTAGAACTATGCAGTGGGCGGAGCTCTAATGACCTCCTAGTTGAAGGGCCCTAAAACACCAACAAAACGAAAAAATACAAAGTCGGAATTTCACCTTGTTTCTTTGAGTAGGAGTTCGACCCCCTGGCGTCGGTGGAATTCCACAACGAACAGAAGGACCGAAGATAAAATAAGAATAGAGATTGCAGCTTTGGTCAGCAACCGGCTGCGGAAAAACACTGTCCAATATCTCCCTTGAGCCCATTCAGAAGGACAAGATGGGTACCTGACCCTGCATAGACGGGAAAAGGGTTAGGAGTTGCTTTTGTTTTTTTTCTCTAGGACCAGTCGTAATAAACAAAAACACTGACAACAGGGTCACGAACTCTTACTAACTAACTAGCCACCAGCATCAACAAGAAATCCTACAACGAGCAAAATGGAATTGACAGGGCATCCGCGGGATGTTGAAGCGAACTGAGTTGATCAATTCCCAGTGGTGGATTAGACCCCCCCGTTGCTCTTGTCTCACTCACTGGTACCTTGAAGAACATTATTAGTGTGTTGCACCCGATGTAAAAGTGGACATTGTTATTATTATTAAAATAACTGCTTCTAAGACTTCTGTAGGAGGTCTGCTGACAACAATACTGTATATCCCCTGACGTGAGTCTACAGCCCTTTAGTTGCAGTTTTGAACAACACAATTAACACAGTCAGCACCTAGCAAGCTCATGATGACATCATTTTGATAAAACGAATCAATTACCCAGTCACTTTTATTTCTTTAAGGCTCAAAAATAAGCTGACTGGACTTTTATAGAAGGGGTAACATTACGTTTCTGTTTGAAAGAGGTGAATGTGGACAGAAAGTCACCGTTAACTGAAAATATATTCTTAAATTGCCAAATCACCTACAAATGCTGACCACCTGTCCAAAGTAAACAATAATCCGATATTGATTATAATATGTGCATCTAAGTGGAAAAAAAGAGAGAGGAGGAGGAGGACACTATTCATCCCCACAGATGTATTTATGACATCATAGCAAAGAGAACCAGAGAGCGCGAGAGAGGGAAGAGGATGAAAATTCCGCTTGTCTGCCCTGCCCTAAGGTCCGAATGCCAAATGTCACCACCACCCTCTCATCCAGTTATCAATTTGCAATGGATGAGCACCGATGCATCACAAAACTTATGCCAAACAACAAACTCCCCTACCTACAGTATCTCCCTCTCTGTGCCCAAAAACCCTCCTTATTTTAACTCTATTGATAATAAGTTTAATGGTGCTAGATAAACAAGACCTTCTGACGTCATTGAGCTTCAAAGTTGGCTCCAACGTTTACATCAATTTTGGCTTATACGTGCACACTCTTATATTTTTGGCGGCATAAATGGACCACCTAACACATGTTTCATGCTAAAATATAATCTTCGTAATATAACCATTAAAAATTAAAAATAAATTGAGAGGTATCTCAAGGGTTCACTTCTTCCAGTACTATTAACTAACCACTTTATTCTGTATGACACCCAGGCCTGGCTTCCTACGAAATCCAGCCTGAAACGGAAAACCGGAGAACAACAGTGAGCGGCTGCATTGCGTTGGACATACCAGTTCTCGTCTGATCACTGAAGTTAAACAACGCAACCCCAGCTAGTACTAACATGGGTGGCCGCTTGGGAAAACTGGGCACCGCCAATACCCAAAATCGTCGCATTAGCGTTGTGTTTGTGCAGTCTCTGCATTAAAACTATGCAGTGGACGGGGCTCTAGTGACCTTGTAGTTGAAGGGCCCTAAAACACCAACAAAATAAAAACAAATGGACACACCAGTTCTTATCTGATCACCGAAGTCAAGCAACGCAACCCCAGCTGGTACTAGCATGGGTGACCGCTTGGGAACACTAGGTACTGCTAATATACTCTAACCGTTGTAACAGTGTAGTGTCGGTGCAGACTCTGCATTAGTTATAAGTGGACCGGGCTCTAATGACCACTGTAGTTGAAGGGTCGTAAAACACCAACCTAAAATTCAACCTACACGTTGCCTACAGTCTTTTCACTTGCCGTGGTGTTATTAGAGAGTTAGTGGTGAACATCGACGATGACGATACGAACGATACGAGGTCAAATGACGCAAATGCGCAAGCTCAATTGCTGGTCTGGTTTTCGTGAGCATGCACAGTTGCCTCATTTGACCTCGTATCGTTCGTATCGTCATCGTCGACGTTCACCACTAACTCTCTATTATAAACATTACACAGGGTAACGGCTTTGCTTTCCATCCGACGGAAGGCTCACTAGGAACCTCTCTCTTTCGTGAAAGAAGACAAACCACCATCCCTACAGGATTGAGCACAGAACTGCTGAGGCGGTAGTCGAGCTGGCTACCTCTGCACCATCGAAGCGGGTCAGCCTTGAGGCGGGCCAGGAATGGCATAATGTTGGTATTTCACCAATGATTTAAGGAGTGAAATATTACAAACCATTTGAGTCTTATGATCATGCAGGGTAGCATAGGTTTTAATAATCTACAGTATCCTGTATTACGCTGTATTACGCCTATTAGATCAGTGGTCCCAATCTACAACCCGCCAGTAGATTTTACCCGGCCCGCAAATGTCGGCTATGACTCGCATATGACCACTGCATTTGAAGGGCCCTATTATCTCAGTGGCGGGAGCGGCGAATTGCGTTGGACTCACCAGTTCTCGTCTGATCACTGAAGTTAAGCAGCGTAACCCCAGCAGTGTCCGCTTGGGAAAACTGGATACTGCTAATACCCAAAAATTGGCGCATTAGTGTAGTGTCTGTGCAGTCTCTGCATAAGAACTATGCTGTGGACGGGGCTCTAATGACCTTTGTAGTTGAAGGGCCCTAAAACACCAACAAACAACAAATATCCTAGTGGCGTTACTACGGGGGTGCGGGCCGCACCGGGTGACACCACTCGCACCATGAGAAAGGGGGTGACACCAAAGCAGAAGAAGCGGCTTTTTTCGGGAGAGGGGGTGACACCATGGTGTCACCGCACCGGGTGACGCAAACCCTAGCGAAGTCCCTGCATTATCCTACAGTATAACACCAACAAAAACAAACAACCGCATACATTATGAGTATTGCTGTGCAAGCCTTCCGGTCCGCGATATACAGAAAACTTTCGTATGTAGCCGGTCGCTGAAAAATGGGAATCCCTGATGTAGAGTATCGGCATGAGCCTGACTCCTGTTGCATTATAGTTACAGTACTGTGCAATATGTCAGACACAATGCAATATTATAACCGACAAAGCGTTAATTTACCTGCCAAAATTTATATTTTGGTTGTATAATGCGGTGTTGGAACAGTGGGGTAGGCCGGCATCCTCCCACAGACAACCAGCCAATATTCCTGCGGGTTCCAGACTCCTGACTAGGGTGTCTCCAGTCAGAGCTTGTTCAATGGACCCGCGGACCCGACCCTGCCACAAGCGGGATAAGGGTATGATGATGATGATGTAGAGTGAGTATAAACTCAGTGACACCCCAGCACAACTCATGTGAAAGTAGAAAATCAGAAGAAATAGGTAATGCCCAAATTAAAATCATGGATTGAAAACCATAACTGAAACCTACACAGTAGGAAAAATAAAATCGTTTCAAATTCATAGGAAGAAGAAGTAGGAGTGGCGCGACATTCCTGTGACGTCACACACCAGAGTCCTGCTAAAATAAAAGCCACTATTTCTTCTTTCAGCTTTATACAGCAATCAAGGTGACGAAACTCATGATGTAAAACATCCCTAGCAACAAAATAACAAATAGTTTGCAAGGTGTCATAAATAAGCTAATATTTAAAATTCATGCCAACAAACATATAATATTTTTTTTTTGCATCATTGATTCCTTCTCCATATATAGGAAAAAATGTCACCAATAGAGTTTCCTGAATTTTTACGACATAAGTGGCGGTGATGCTTTCTGTTTTTAAATCTATAATAGCATATGTCCTTTTTTATGAATAATAATGACAGCATTTAATTTAACCTCAAAACCCTCAACCACTTTCACATAAGGATATGTCGACAATTATTGACAGCTTTTGCATCATCATGCTGTTGAAAAATTTTAATTAGGGAGTACTACAACCTATAACGTTCATTAAATAAAAACAAATATTAAATAATACGAATTCCTCACATTTAAAATTTTTTTGGTACGTATCAAAGGGTTCAATACGTCTACGATCCAAGTGAGGTTATTATTTTCACCATCATTTCAAAGTCCTTGCTGCAATGCAGCTTTAGTAACAAAAAAAACTCAAATGAAGTCACGCTTTTTTTTCTCTATCTATCCCCGGTAACTCTAAATCCAATAAATCATATTAAACCTGCATCAAAATGATGAAATTTTCGAGTACGACGACTAAATTACGCAAGGTATATAGTACACCTTCATTTCTTAATTCCAGTTATTACTAAGATATTAAAAGAAGAGCCATTTATCGCCTTATTGCTATGCTCTTTAAGAGCCCCAACAACTATAATACCATATCAACATCTATTACTCAAAAATGTAACAAAATTTTGTTTTAAATCAACATTAATGACTCAATAAAGCAATAGCATCGCAGCCTTCTTATAGCACTCAATTTCTTAAACGAGATTTTTTTGGCACAAGTGGACCATCAAAGTCGATAGAGCCTTGGCCTGAGAATACTTAGAACCATGTCAGCCAACGAAAAAAATTCCTAATTCACGATTTGCGACGTCAAAGGGCCAAATCGTACCACATCAAGGGCTAGGACAGTACTAACCTCAAGGTATAAAGCACCAGTAGCAAACTACCAACCTTAACATACTGTGGACCAGGATACTATCAGCATCAAATCATCAAGAACCAGGGCACCATCGTCCTCAAGTCATCAAGAGCCAGGGCACTATCATCCTCAAGTTATCAAGAACCTGGGCACTATCATCCTTAGGGCATCACCGACGTGGGCACTATCATCCTCAAGTCATCAAGAATCAGGGCAATAACATCCTCAAGTCATCAAGAATCAGGGCACTACCATCTTCAAGTCATCAAAGACCAGGGCACTATCATCATCAAAAACCACAGTATTATCATCCTCAAGTCATCAAGAACCTGCGCACGATCATCCCCAAGTAATCAAGAATCCGGGCACTATCATCCTCAAGTCATCAAAGACCAGGGCACTATCACCCTCAAGTCATCAAAGACCAGGGCACTATCATGATTAAGAACCAAAGCATTATCATCCTCAAGTCATCAAGAACCAGGGCACTATCATCCTCAAGTCATCAAGAACCAGGGCACTATCATCCTCATATCATCAAGGACCAAAGACTCTGTCAGTTCATAAAATGATAATCTGTGTTGAAGAAGGTCAGAGGTCCCAACGCCTTACCCTAAGCTGACTCCATTTCAAGCAACTGCACAATGTCCTAAAACCTTCAGCATGCAATTCTGCATCAATTTATACGTACTGCTGAATTATATCAAAGTACCTATTTAAAAAATATCATCAACATCAAAAAACAAATCATAAGAATAAGTGAAATTAAATATCTAAAAAAAATCAAGGACGATAATAACATTAATCATCAACAATAAAATAAATACCGGTAATATTATAGGCAATAATAAGACAAGAAAAGAGGTAGAAGGAAAGAGAAGGACAATAAAAGATGCATCATCTTTTCTAAAAGGAAGAAGCAAGAAACTCAACCTGAAGAGGATCACTCTTACCTGTCATGACATAGATAACATCCACGAAAAATGCATAGAGTAGTATGTGCATGATGACAGTAGCCAATAACATGAAGATCCTGACAGGATATCATTCGAAAAAAGGCCGCATACGGCGAAAGTACATATCCTGAAGCACGCCGGCTCCTCCACAGAAATCAAATATGTATATGTAAGATTTGAGAGAGTGAGACAGTTTTGGCTGGTAAGGGAACAGCGAGGGTGGTAAGTATGAAGTGGTCTAACAAGGAGGGTGATGGAGAACAAACTTACTTATGCAGAGAGACAGAGAGAGAAATTTAAAAGTCTTAGAGTTGGCAAACAAAATTTTTTTTCTTGTTGAAAAACTGGACCATGAATTGTCACAATTAAAAAAAAAACAGAGGGGGGAGGAGGGGCGGGGACAAAAATCACAAAGGCCCAAACAGAGCCAGCACAGCTCTACGTCGCAGGCCTGCAACGTCTCTTGACTTTCTGGGATGTCTACAGCGCACCACAGCTTATAAAGGAATGCCACATTCCAGGATGAAGATAAGAAAAACCAGAGTGAGTAGGAAAAACAAAAATCAAAGGTACCCACAAAGAAGAAGCTTCATCCAGAGACAATTCTCTGAAACCCGACGTTATTTAAATATTATTACCAATTGGCATTCAATATAATTCTTTTTTCTCGTCTATGTTTTCTTTCTTTTCTGTCTCAGTTTTATGTATGTTTCATGTATAACAATATTACTCTTTTTCTCATATACTGTATATGTATAATAGATTTGATTCCTAGACTTTTAGCCTACAGGAAGCAATGATGTGCCTCTTGGAATCGTCGTTGTAAGACAGCTGAGGACACCGACAAGAGGTCCCAGCCAAACCCAAAACAGATAGAAGCCAGTTTGTCCGTAGAGCACGTAAGAAAACATGGATGATGATGGTAGTGGTGGCGGTGGTGAGGATGGCAAGAACGACATGAAAAACAATAAGAAAAACTCGCTGCTGCCTCCTCCTCTTTCTTCTTCTTCTTCTCCGTACTTATTTCTTCAGTATCATCGTCGTCATCGTCTTCAGTTCGAAGCTCGGTTAAAGTCGAAACTAAGAAAGCTGCAGGCAATACCATTCCCAACACAGGGAGTCCAGAGTTCCGTATATAGCGTGATATATGGATACCACTGCATCATGAAACACTTCCACAACTACTACTACTACTACTACTTACTCCTACGATTTGACTGACTTAAAGACACGCACAAGCGAACATCCACCGCACAACATTCACCGTCGTCGTCCAACACAAGCAGGATGTGGCTTCATGTCATCAGATAGTATCACATCACCGTTAACCTCTCGCAATAGAACGCTGACAGAACCCCCGGATTTTGACAATTACAGAGCAAATCGGTACCTTACAGATGAAGAAATAATTTCAATTTCAAACAGGTTTTCATTTAAATTATTGAATTAATTTCTAAAAATCCATTCCATCCACGAGAATGCCACGGCGACATTTAATTTCAAAACACGTTGTTACGACAATGCCGGAAAATCGAATCACATTCACGAAACCAGGATGAAAATGTTCCAATTCGAAGACATCGTTCGGAGAACACGGCGGCGGTCATCATGAATTGAATCCACGAGATCCTTGCCACAAGATTCTTTTCAAAGAAAATATCCAGAGGGAGAGACTTTGAAATCTAGTAATAATTATTTCCTAGAGAGAGAGGAAGGGTGTGCTGACAAGAGAAAGACAGTGTGCGTGTGTGTGTGTATGTGCGTATGGATCGGAAACACACGCCGTAATGAAAGCGAAACAAGGAAGCATGGTAAAATGGAAAAAGCAAATAGAACAAGGGGGAAAAGCCTAATTCGAATATAACCACGCGCGCATGCGCCGTTCTACTCCATTGAACGTCCCGTTAGCCGCATGCGCCGTTTCTTTCTTCTCTTTTTTTTTCAAATGAAACAGTGACACGTGCGCTCCAAGTTCCACAATCCGCAACAACAACAAAAAAAGTCGCACCTGGTTCATTCAATTAACCTGGCTATGAGAATACGTACACGTCACAATCGCCATTAACAGAATGCAACCATTCTGGGAGGAGAACCATATTAATGACGGAAATGACCCACCATACTTTTTTTCCTGCTTTAACCGTGAACACGTGTGTAAGGCATCTACCTCTTGCAGTATGGAGAGATGAGGGCGGAGGTTACAAAACTTTCCCTGGACGTCTGGCGTCCACATTTGAGGCAAAAAATAAATAAAAAGTTAGGGAGTAACGAGAAATAGTCATCCCTGAGAGATTCTTTGTAACGTAAACATGTCTTAAATGCCGCATTTCACGACAAACCTATGATAATCTACGTTACACTAACGGGTTGGGGAGTAGGCCAAGCAGCTACAACAGGCTGAACCCTTAGGAGGCTGCTCACGGGAGAGGAGGAAGTAGAACATGAATATAGTTGTTAATAGCTAGCTAATGAGCTCTTAGACCAGTGGTGGCGAACCATTTTTTGAAGACGGGTCACTATAACACGGAAAAAAAGAGCAAAAAAAAAGTTGTCCGCGGGTCAGTTGCAAACACTATTTAATTTTATGAATAAAAAATTATTATTTATAATGAAAATATTAGTTTATTAAAGTAGCAAATAGAAACCATCATCATAATGCCCTTATCCCGCCTGTGGCAGGGTCGGATCTATGGGTTCTAACCTCCAGGTCCCCGTTCAACCCACACACTATGATACAATAAACTAGATATGATTCACGTTCGGGTGGGTCACTTAAAATTGCACGGTGGGTCACTTTGTGACCCGCGGGTCACAGGTTCGCCACCACTGTCTTAGACAATAATTCTTCAGTGGCGGATCAAAGGGAGAGCATTTCCAAAAAAAAGTGTCCCCCAAATATTTTTAATTATTCAGGATCCCTTAATAGAGTTGTGACCCACTGCGGTGGCGTAGTGGTTAGCACGTTCGGCAACTGCGTCAGTAGTTCTAGGTTCGATACTGGACCGAGGTGGGTCGACTTCTTTTGGGCGAGAGAGAGAGGGGCCGCGAGTGTGCCCTCTTTCGGATGAGAAGTAAAACCGAGGTCCCGTGTGGGTGTACGATGGCACTTGCACGTAAAAGAATCCTCTCTACTATGTAACGGGTAGATGAGGAAAAAATTTCCAGGTGTAGGAGCTCGCCCCCTGTCGTCGGTAGCGCAGGCGTGCAGCTTTGGCCGGCAACCGGCTGCAGAAAAAAACTATGACCAATATATCGCCCTTGTATCCATTCGGAGGGACAAGATGGGTACCAGACCCTGCCATAGGCAGGAAAAGGGCTAGGAGTTGCTTTGCTTTGCCTTAGTACAGTTGTCCGGCATCCCCCCCACAGACAACAAAGTCAATGTTCCTGCGGTTTCCAGACGCCTGTCTGGGGTGACCTCAGTCAAAGTATGTTCAGTGGACCCGCAGACCCGACCCTGCCACAGGCGGGATAAGGGTATTATGATGATGATGAATCCCTTAGTATAAATCTAGTTAGCAATTAAAATAAGTCCTCTTCAGCCACTTAGACAATGTCCTAGCTTCAATGGTTTAGCCAACTACAGATTGGACTGCAACTGTTGCTGTTGGACTGGCAATATAGAAATAAGGATAGCAATGCAAAAATGCGTCATCAGTTGCGCTCCATTGAGGCACTAAGGGGGGGGGGTGCAATTGCTGCATTTCTCCCCCTCTGGATCCGCCCCTGTAATTCTCTGAGGAAACAAAAATATTTTTAAAAAATATAATAAATTCATTTAATATATCCCCTAAATCGCATACGGGTAACCCCCGGCCTTCCACTTCTTTTAATCCGCCCCCTCTCCACATGCCTTAGCAAAGTCTCATAGTTCGACAACTAGGCCAGTATTCATCATCACACCCTTATCCCGCTTGTGGCAGGGTCGGGTCTGCGGGTTCTAGCCTTCCATTCCCCCTATCTCCCACCAAGTCCCCGTCCACCCCACACACTACCATATCCTTACGAACAACCTCTCCCACGTCTACTTTGGTCTCCCCTTGCCCCGGGTGCTTCCAACCACCTGCATTCCTGTAATGAACTAACGAACTCGTCCTCCCCTCTTCTCATTACGTGTCCATGCCACCTCAAGCTACTCTCCCTCATTTTTTTCCGCAATGATACTGATATCGCTTCAAATTTGGGGAGCACCTACATTGCAGTACTCGGGGTTTGATAGTTTTGATAGTTCCAAAATACGAAATTTGTTGACCCACAGGATATTGTCAGATTAGCGCCCAGTGTTTGGAAGGATGAAAGTTTAACAAAGCACCTACTGACCCTAGAAAAGGGAGAAAGGGGCCGCGCGTCCTCGACTGGGATGTTTATTCAGGATTCCTGAGAGCTAACGATTATGCTGACAACTGCTCTTGAGCGGAGGACAGGTAAAAAGCAGGCAGGATGGTAGTTTGCTAGTTCTAAGCCACCTCAGGTGTGTATCTTTCCGCCACACCCCTTAAAAAAAGCTAAGGTAAGCATTAAGAGTCCGAGAGGTAGTACAGCACCATTTCGAACTCCTACTCGTCCTAGAGAAAAAAAGAAACCTTCTTCCCCATCGGAAGTATGCAAATTTAAAACAGGAAGTCCTCAATGCATCTTGTAGCACAGTATATCCACCAATTATGAAGCAAACACGCAGATATTCTGCATTAGAAATAACCAAGTTGCACTAAAAATAATTTTGTTATTCCACTCTGGACAGGACTATTATTTTTTGCGGTCAGTTCACAACTATCCCAGCTCTTACTTCAATAATAGTGTCGTAGGTAGTGGGGCAGTACCTCACTTCATCAACCCCCTCTGTCTTCCCTCTTGTGAATACAAAAATAATCGCCACATATGCAGGTGATGGTCTCGGTAGATGAATTTCCAACAGAAGGCAGAGTGAAAGAGAAAGTGACCTACGAATGCTGAACACAGGCTACGAACATCCTCTCACCTGCATTCGGACATCCATACAGCAGCTATTAAGAGGGGAATTGGTCATTTCGAAATTAGATATCACATTGTATGAGCTACATGTAGTAACATGCAGTATCCACCAGTAATAAATAAATCTCCATTACTGGCTACCATTAAGCCACATTACAAACTACGAAAAAAATTCCGGTGTATTGTTCAAAATGATACGCATTAATGTACTACGATCAGAGTCCATCACAAATTATTAAACCCTTCACTCCTAAAAATCGAGTCAAAAACCCTAAATGCGAGACATGTCAGTTACCTTTCAAATACCTAGCCTATATATCCAGCAGGGCAAAAACTGTCTCTTCCCTCCTCACGAATACAACAGAAAACACAATTCATGTTTAAAAATTAGGTTAAAAGTAAAATTTTAGAAAGGCAGCTTCAAACAACTAAATAAAACATCCAGCCTCGGTGGTGCAGTGGTTAGCATGCTTCGTCACTGCGTCAGTGGTTCTACGTTCGACACTAGACTGAGGTGAGTTGGCTTCCTTCGCTCGAGTTGCCCCGAGTGCGCCTTCCCTCGGATAAGAATAAAAACCGAGGTCCCGTGTGGTGAACGATGGCATTGGCACGTAAAAGAACCCTCTCTACTAAACTGCAACGGATAGATGTGGCGGGGAGCGGCGAGTTGCGTTGGACACACCAGTTCTCGTCTCATCACTGAAGTTAAGCAACGCAAGCCCAGTTAGTACTGACATGGGTGGTCGCTCGGGAAAGCTGGCTACTGCTAATACCCAATAATCGTCCCATTAGTGTAGTGTCTGTGCAGTATATGCATTAGAACTAGACAGTGGACGGGTCTCTAATGACCTTGTAGTTGACGGGACCTTAAACACCAACAAACAAACAAACAATAGATGTGGCAACATTTCCAGGTGTAGGAACTAGCCCCTTGGCGTCGGTGGACATCACCAACGATTAGTAGACCGACGATAAATAACCATAGGGGCTGCAGCTTTGGTCACCAACCTGCTGTCCGATATATCGCCCTTGTATCCATTCAGAGGGACAAGATGGGCACCCGATCCTGCCATAGGCGGGAAAACGGTGATTAGGAGTTACTATTACACAAATTGAAACAAAACAGAAATGGTCCTAACCTTGCCACCGCTGTCAATAGAAGGCATTTGACCAATCGATTCACCATCGATATAATGGAATTTTGATGTACCATTGGTTCGTTGGTGTTTTAGGGCCCTTCAACTACAAGGTCATTAGAGTGCCGTCCACAGCATAGTTCTTATGCAGAGACTGCACAGACATGCGACGATTTTGGGTATGAGCGGTACCCAGTTTTCTCAAGCGGCCATCCATGTCAGTACTAGCTGGGGTTGCGTTGCTTAACTTCAGTGATCAGACGAGAACTGGTTTGTCCAATGCAATAAGCCGCTCCCAAGGATGTACCATGACGCCACTTGGGGCATGGGAAGAGCATACAGAATTTGCGACTGTTAATTTCTCATTCCATGTGAAAATGCGTTGGACACACCAGTTCTCGTGAGATCACTGAAGTTAAGCAACGCAAACCCACGTTAGTACCAACATGGGTGGTTGGTATAGAACGTTGGGCGCTGCAATTTCCCCTCTCCTACATCCTCTACACCTACCTCCTCATCTCCCGCGAGCAGCCTCATAAGGCAAGGCGCAAAATGAGGCCGCAGGGTGACGCAGCGTAACGCATCCCTGCGAAATTCTGCTAGCAGGCAATCACTGTTACGTCGAAAGCCATTTTAGTTGACGCAAATTGCAAACCGGTATGTTGAAAAACTGCGATTCAATGTGTGGTGATTGCCTGCTAGCAGAATTTCGCAGGGCTGCGTCACCCTGCGGCTTCATTTTGTGCCTTGCCTAAGGGTTCGGCCTGTTATGGCTGCTTGGCTTACTCCCCAACCCATTAGTGTAACATAGAACAACGCAACGCCTAACCCTTTTCCCGCCTATGGCAGGGTCGGGTACCCATTTGTCCCTCTGAATGGACACAGGGTGATATATCGGTCATAGTTTTTTCTGCAGCCGGTTGCCGGCCAAAGCTGCACCCCTACGCTTATTTATCGTCGGTCTAGTGTTCGTTGGGGAATGCTACCGACGCCAGGGGGCGAGCTCCTACACCTGGAAATTTTGCCTCATCTACCCGTTAGTGTAACATAGACGGGAGCGGCGAGTTGCGTTGGACACACCAGTTCTCCTCTGATCGCTGAAGTTAAACAACGTACGCCCAGTTAGTACTGACATGGGTGGTCGCTCGGGAAAGCTGGGTACTGCTAATACCCAATAATCGTCGCATTAGTGTAGTGTCTGTGCAGTATATGCATTAGAACTAGACAGTGGACAGGTCTCTAATGACCTCGTAGTTGATGGGACCTTAAACAAACTGTAACATAGAACATGTTACAAAATACTTTTCCTGACTTGACCAAAATGAAAATAAAGGGGAGGGGGGGAGGCGTTGCTTCAAATTTTTAACATTAATTCGAGGCTATTTTATCTAAAGTGAATTATAGTTTATAACTTGGTCAATTTGCTGGAAAGAGGGAATGACTATACCCCATGTAGAATGCGTTACATCTTTCGAATGATAATTTCTAATAAAGGGACTGGTCACTCAATTGCAGCGGCCATTTCTTCAATCGCCGAAATCGATCATTTCTATCAATTTAGTGGGAAATTTGGTCTTTATTTTCATTTCTGAAAATTTCTCATCGTTTAGATCTAGATGCTAGACAACTATTTTAATCGACTGACATTAAACGTCGTAAACAGAGTATACACATTAGCTTTACGCGTAAACACAATACATTGTATTAAACGACTCTTGTCTAGACTTGTATCTTATTTTCATGCTTTTTCATTTCATTTCTCGGGTAGTCATGCTGAAAATGAATTACTTCGCTGAAATAAACTCTATTGCAACGATAAATGGCATTTTTGTCTAGCTTAGCCATAGCTTTCCAAGTCATCGTTGCATCTTTCAAGTGGAAAAAAAAAATAGGGCTTGCGAATGTCAAGGGAAATTTCACGTAGGGTTCATTGAGTTTGGCTCACGCCGCATATCGATATGTGAATGGCTAGCCATAAATGGGCAACACAAATGGACCACTGACCATCAAATGAAGTTTTATTATCCATATGTGTGCTGACGTCCATACGTCAGGACACATCCCCTTCCTGTACCCTTGTTGGAACGGCTGTATTGCGTTGTACACACCAGTTCTCGTCTGATCACTGAAGTTAAGCAACGCAACCCCAGCTAGTACTAACATGGGTGCCCGCTTGGGAAAACTGGGCACCGCTAATACCCAAATATCGTCGCATTAGTGTAGTATCTGTGCAGTCTCTCTCTGCATTAGAACTACGCAGTGGACGGGGCTCTAATGACCTTGTAATTGAAGGGCCAACGAAACAAAACAACACAATGGAACCAATCATTATCAAAAGTATAGGACAGCAAAGAAATATCTCCGTGACATCTGTATCGACTTCGAAAAGGCTTATGACAGTGTTCCACTACAGGTAGTTTGCGAGGTATTATGCAAAGGCGGGGTGGGGGGTAAAAGAAAGGGTTTATTCAAAGTGCAGGATATGCATGATGGTTCCATAGCCAGGATAAGGACTCCTTAAGGAAATACTGAAGGCTTCCCAGTGAATTTTGGGGTATACCAAGGCTCAAGCACTAAGTGAATACCTTTTTATTCTGGTTATGGACGAACTACTGACGGGAGTAGGAGACTGGGCCCTAGGCCTATAGGAAAATTAAGCGACTCCAGAGAACGAGAAGAGGCTAAACGATATTAGAGGAATGGTAGAAAAGGAATGGCTAAAGATAAACATCAAGACAGTTTTTAGCTTTCAATTGGGAAGGACAGGAAAATAATGGTGACGTACTCTCTAGATGCGAACCGGTGAAGAAGGTGCAAGAGTTAAAGTACTTAGGATCAAAATTCCAAAACAATGGGGAAATAGACTCGGTTTTGGCCCATAGAATCGATTGGAGAATCGTTGAAATGGAGGCAGGAAGGTGGAGGTCCTGTGCGACATGAGGGTCCCAGTCAAGTTGAAAGGGAAGTTTTACAGGGGAGTTGTTAGGTCAGTTATGCTATATGGATCAGAGTTTTGGGCAGCGAGAAAGAGCCACGTAACTGCGCGTAGAATGAAAGTAGGCGAGATGCGAATGCTGCGGTATATGAGCGAGGTGACAAGAGCTGATAGTTAGGAATGGGTATATTATAGGTGTAGGGTATATTATAGGGGACATCGCCGAAAAAATGAGGGAGAGTAGATTAAGGTGGTATGGACATGTAATGAGAAGAGGGGAGTTTGTTTTTTGTTGGTGTTTTAGGGCCCTTCAACTACAAAGGTCATTAGAGCCCCGAGAAGAGGGAAGGAGGAGTTCGTTAGGTCCATTTCAGGAATGCAGGTGGTCGGAAGCACCCGGGGCAGGGGAGACCAAAGCAGACATTGGAGCAAGTTGTCCGTAAGGATATGGTAGTGTGTGGAATAGACGGGGACCTGGTGGTAGATAGGCGGGAGTAGAGGGCTGGAACCCGCAGACCCGACCCTGCCACAGGCAGGATAAGGTTATGATGATGATCTCTACGACTTCAACATCCCTCCTAATCCTTTTCCCGGATATGGTAGGAGTCGGGCACGCGATTTCAGAAGCCAATTTCCGCAGCCGGAAGTCTTGGAGGAGCTCGTCCTGCTCTTACCCAGAAAGAAGATTAAATTGGGATTAGAACATAAAGTTACCTGCGTAAAACTATCATCCGTGTTTTCCTCAATATTTACGGTGCAAATTGATATTCAATCCTGATCATATTCAATGAGTTAAGCCAAGTTAAGCATAAGGATGATATGATGATGACGTCTTTCCTCGTTGCAAAATTATGACAAATCTTAACAACTTGCAACTGAAACTGTAGTTTAGATAGTGGAAGGGAAAAAGGGGGGGGTAAAAGAAAGGGGCAAAGTTCAACAAAACAAAAACTTCTCGACAGTTGATCTTGCCAACAATTTCATTACATATTTCAACAAATAACGTCGAAATTACATCACACACAAACTTTGGAATTGGGCCCCGTTAATCAGTTAGAATAATGCATTCTCACGAACGACGTTTAATAAGTTACGTATCTCCATGCTTATACCTCTGTATATTAAATATTATTTATTATTTCTTTGTCGGCTTTCAAGTATATATCAAGGATGAAATGTCAGAGATCGGATCTCATTTTAGATGTTAATTAGGTGGAATGTTGCTAGGCTAACGGAGTAAACTAGTACGTACGTATATTCTTGCGAAACTCTCCCCATATCTTTCTTAAACGACATACTACTGTAGTATGTACTCACTCCTCTATTTACGAAACTTTGAACAAACAGGCCATGATCTCTACGTAGTTATAGGATTGACCGGAATAATGATTTTAAATTAATAATCTTAAATCATAAACACATACTGTATAACACAAGATCATTGTTTTACACAGAGCATGAAGGATTAAATATCACATCTAATTTTGTTTGTCAATCTATAGTAAAGGTATAAACAAAGTAATTAAACTAATCGCTAAAGAAATAATTTTCATTATAGTGACTGACAAATATGGATTGCACATTATTTCTTGTTTTTATCGACGACAAATAGGATCTTGATATTCATTAAGTAAATTTTCAAATTTTGCAATTAAAATAACTTCAATTGCTCAATGAAACGGTAAAACTTACCTTAGGGTGGGTCAGCCCAAAAATATGGGTTCGATCCTGGTGGGTAAACGGATTTCACACACTGTTCCCAACTTTAGCTGGGATGACATGTCCCGAGGAGTGTAGGAGAGGAGGGGAACTATTCATGACAAAATGTAACTTACCTCATAATACACTTGTACCAATCCACGGCAGGGCCGGCTCTTCATTTTCTCCTCTCTCCAAGAAGCGCGCTTTTATATCTGAGAATTTTGCTGATCAGCACATATTACTCCATGTTGAAAGGCTTTCCTAAAAATGACCACAAGAACTATTATTTTACCCATCAAGTCACCATGGACCGTAAAATATGAACCGATGGCCGTCAACGAAAGAACACCTTGCCTTCCGACTTAAGTCTGTGGCAAGCTGTAAACATGCGTACTTTTAGCAGCTCGGTATGTGTGATTTACCAAATGAGTTATCAATGTCAGCCATAAAAAATCTTGCACTAAGGTCCTACCGGGGATCAAGACGGTGATTTGAGACCGTACCCAAATGCTATGGGGCTCTGAAGTTTGTTAAAATTAAGCTATAACATTTATTAAAGCTTATTTGATATCAGCTGAGACAAAGGCTCAGTACAGGATGGATAAAGTAGCAAGGTCAGCGGATTGTATGATCGGACGGTCCTTGACGTCGGATTTTGGCCGTCAAACAGAGACCCCGGACTCAAACAGATCCTGCACCTCTAAGCTCCTAAGAAAAATTGATATAATTTGTGATGTTTCTGAAATGTTTTGATTTTCCCGAGGTCCCAGTGCAGTGGAGCCGGGTTAGGAATCCGAGGGACTGGTAGAGCCAGAACTCAAAGATCTAACCTTGCCATAGGCGGAGCAAGCAAACCTATAGTGCACACTAATTGTTGTTGTTGTTTTAGGGCCCTTCAACAACAACGTCATTAGAGCCCTGTCCACAGCATAGTTCTTATGCACAGACTGCACAGACACTACACTAATGCGACGATTTTTGGGTATTAGCAGTACCCAGTTTTCCCAAGCAGCCACCCATGTCAGTACTAGCTGGGGTTGCGCTGCTTAACTTCAGTGAACTTGAACGCCAAGTGGCGTTGGACACACCAGTTCTCGTGAGATCACTGAACCTAAGCAGCGCAAGCCCACGTTAGTTGCAACATGGGTGGTTGATAAAGAACGTTGGGTGCTGCAAGTTTCCCCTCTCCTATGTCCACTGCCTACCTCCTCATCTCCTGCGAGCAGCCTCCTAAGGGTTCGTCCTGTTATGGCTGCTTGGCTAACTCCCCAACAGTGGCGGTTCCACGTGGGCCGAAGGTCTAGGCCGAAGGCCTGGCTACTTTGGGAATTCGGACTGGCTGAAACTTGCAATTTGCTTCAGAATCATAATCACCCCCCCCCCCCCCCCCCGAGCCAGCCTCTGGATCCGCCCTTGCTCCTCAACCCATTAAATGAATGAATCCAGAATGAATTCGCCGCTCCTGTGCACACTAAAGTTTACAGTATGTACAGTAAGTAGACTTTTGACTATCTGCCTCGCAACTTTCCAGCCTCCGTACTATCTGGTCTAGTTAAAAACAATAATATAGTAATTCTCCATAATGAAATATAACTAATGCTAAGGATACTGAAGGGACAACAGAACGAAATTGGTTAGGGCTTAGGGCCGTTGTGACCTATTGTGTTGACCTGTTTTGATATACTGTAATATATTGTTTTTGGCCTACCTGATCAGAAAATTTGAATAGGATCGGGTTTTGGTATAAAAAGGGTGCTTTTAATAAGTATGAGTGGCGCAGGAAGTGAGTATTTATAGAACTACGGCCTATCCGGTTTTTTTGTTATCCGGCCTACCCTTCCGCCACATTAGGTCGGATAGTCCAGTCAACTGCATTTTTTTTTAAATTGTCAACCGTATTAATAAAAGCTGTTTAAATGGCTCAAGCCTTTGGTTCAAATTACCCACTATCGCTTCAATGTAACTGCTTACTTTATGAAGTGACAGAGAACGTCTGTCGATTGGTCAAGACTGCTTGTCTTTAGTCCATCTCAAAACAACAATGATGTCGACTGCTTCTCATGATAATTCCCTTTTTCGCTTGATTATGACTATTTCACAATTTTGATAGTGGCTTTTAATTATTTTAACCACATCAGCACAAATTTGCATTTTATTTATATATATCTTAACCCTAACTGAAGCAGAGAACAAAGAACACGCACAAAGAATTCGGGTGCAATTCGAACACCTACAGCGCGTTTCCTAGTTGACGCTACTACCTTGCAGCGTCCCAACTAGGTGGCGTTGGCAGGAAGTTGATGGTCACACATTCGAATAGTGCTAATACATGTGTTCTAAGACGGGATTCTTCAAGTGAAACGACAAACTACAAGTAAATTTCAGCAACATTTCTTACAAACTTAATACATAATGTCTTACAAGGGACAGCAGAAAGTTCAGAAGGTTATGGTTCAACCTATTGTATCCATTTTTATATTGAAATGTAGTTTATTCATGATAACATTGCAATGGCATGCTTAGCGCGCTTGTACAATATAGAATGTTTCCTTAACTTATCGGCTATCAGAACCTAATTTTCAGATTTCTACAAAACGTAAGTACAATAATAATTTTTAATAATAAAAGAGGGCACTCGGCCTTCATATACGACTCCCAATAACAGCTTTCATATCTATTTAGAGAGCGAAGGTCCAAGTATGGCTGTATGAAAACATAAATATCCGTATTGAAGGGCATATTGTGGTAAGTTAGAGAAAAGTTCCTTTGTTCCATTTCTTGACACCTCCAGTATTCATCATCGTCACCCGATCCTATTTATTATCATTGTACATTTCATTTATAGGGATTTGATGAATACATGAACTTGGTACTTGATGAAGCAGAGGAACTTCATATGAAAACAAAACAAAGAAAACCAATAGGTAAGCAATTCCCATACGAAATGACCCGTGTTGTCCAAGTGAATCTTTTAATTCACCGTCATCAACCAATTTCTAGGTAGGATAATGCTTAAGGGCGATAACATTACAGTTATCATGAATACTCAAGCTGGATCAACTGCACAATAACTATAGACGTTCATTCCGGAAACAAAAATCTTGATAATGATTCATCATTTGCACAGTTTTAACGATCAACCATGTTCATTCATTCATAATAAATATCTTTTTAAAGGTTTATATAAATTATTATTGTGTAATTCAAGTGGGACGCCATAAAAGAGAGCAAAATCCTACAAGACTGCTCCCATCTCACCAATGTATGTCTCCACAACAAAGGAATTGATCTCATCACCTATATACCGGGTGGTAGCCACAGACTTGACTCATCCGAGGACAAAGCAGATACAGGACTGTCGCAGAACCTCTCGATTCCCAGCCTGAAAAAAATCTTACAAGACTAATCCTCGCACCTCAACCATATACATCTCCACAACAACTGAGACGCAGGTCTGCCCCAGAACCTCTCAATTACTAACTTGATTGATAAGAATGTCTACAAACATCATGAAATCTAAAAGTGCTAATGATTTCATCCACAAGTGCACCACCTTTCTGGAGCATAAGGTCTTGGATTTGTCATTTCACTCTGCAAGACTGAAAGACCCTATATATCAGGGGTGGCCAACAAGTCGATCCCGATCGACCGGTAGATCGCGAAGCCAATTTTGGTCGATCACTCGCAGTGTGTTGACTTAATACCCGCCTCGGTGACGTAGTGGATCAGTGTTTCTAGGTGTGTGTCAGTGGTTCTAGGTTCGATACTGGATCTAGGTGGGTCCAATATCGAACCTCTCCCTCCCCACTTTAACTACGCCTAAGATAAAAAGTCGATCGCGACACATTTTTAAGATAAAAAGTAGATCTAATGTACGCAAAAGTTGGCCACCCCTGCTATATATTGTCCACGAAAGTGGTGAGTCCATGTAATGTCTTCATCACCTACACATAAACAAAACTTTTATATAAGAAATGAAAACTGGAGGAACTCTGGCTACTTATGGCCGCGTAAATTCGATTTAGAAGGGGGAGCTGCCCTACACAAGGAAATCTTGAAAATAATAATCTAGTACAGATAATGTCATCATGCACACTACCTGACAAACCTTAATTCAAGGAGCACGAGATTCTCCTCGCACGAAAATCTAGAATAGTTTCGAACCTGTGGACTACTAACTTCCAGAAATCAGTGGCGAGACCGTCCAAACCAGAGGGGATGATCCCAGCATTATTTCCTGTCTCTCGTCTCCGAAATAAGTTACTTACTTCAGCCTAGATCGAACCTGTAGTCACGAACTCCAGTGAAGGGTACTACCCATGAGTCACCGCGGCGGACCTCCCTGTCAGAAGTTGATCAAGCGCACTTCTACAGCGTGCAGCCATAAGAACCGTTTCTAATGTCACCACTAAACCTTTTCTCGCCTATGGTAGCGAAAAAATTATCGTCGACCCATTTTGATTCGTTAGGGCACCTCTCTCACTGACCTCAGAAGACGAATTCCTACATCTGGAAATTTTGACGAATTACACGTGTATTTTATTCCTCGCCTCAGTGGGGTAATAGGTATTGTGCTCAATGTACTGCGTTAGTCAGAGCCGTAACGAGGGTATCAAGCGCCTGTGGCAAGTGTCAAACTTGCGTCTCCCCGTAACCCAATAATGACAAAAAAACTGCGCCCCAACCCGTGGGGGCCGCCTTCTTCGCCACGCCCTCGTTACGGCACTGGCGTTAGTAGTTCCCGGTTCGATACTGGATCAAAATGGGTTAGCTTCTTTTGCACGAGAGAGAAGCCCCGAGTGTGCCTTCCCTCAGATGAGACGAGGTCCCGTGTGGTGTACGATGGCATTCGCACCTAACAGAACCATCCCTACTATGCAACGGGTAGCAAAAAATGTAACTCCTAACCCTTGTCCTTCTGAGTGGACACAAGAGAAATATATTGGACAGTGTTTTTCCTCAGCCCGTTGCCGACCAAAGCTGCAACCCCTATGCTTATTTATCGTCCGTCTACTGTTCGTTGGGGCATTCACAGGGATGCAGGTTATTGGAAGTACCGGGACAGAGGAAGACCAAAGTAGACGTGGGAACAGGCTGTACGAAGAGGGTGTAGGGTGGGTGGGGATCTGGTGGGAGATAGGCGGGAGTGGAAGGCCAGAACCTGCAGACCCGACCCTGCCGTAAGCGGCATAAGGGTATGATTATGATTGAGTATTGAAGTAGGCACTTGGCCAGCTGATATCAGCTTTTGTTACCGATTTGCTGACAAGAAAAACCTGTTGGCACCAAATTAACAGCTTAAGGCAATAATGGACTTCGCGCCTATTCAACTCATTGGACTATAGCAGTGACGGTGTGACGTTTAAAACAAGTCTTCAGGCACTCAAATTGTCAAAATTGCAATTTGTAATGAGTCGAGCCAATCACAAGGATTACTACTAATGATAGGGCGGGCAGTGAAGAAATCGCCTATTTAATACTACTTGTCAATTCTTAAACCAGCAATTAACCACAGCAAAATTAATTTCACAAGCTCAGTCTTTACTAAATACTAGTGATATCGCCCCTAAAGTTTTGTATTTTTAAATCAAAAAATATGGATTATGACAAATTCTTTAACAAAATCGCTAAAAGAAGACAGCCTTCCGCCTTGCGGGAGATGGGTGAGTACAATTACAATGCATGTTAGAATATTCGTAAATTCACTTCCGGTCCTTTATCGACAAGGTGGAGAAATGCCACAAAGGCAATCGGCAATACCAACATGTACTTCGGCAAACCGTCGTGAAATCATCATCATTATACCTTCATCACCATCATCCTAACGGACAACCTGCTCCCACGTCTGCTTTGGGCTCCCCTGCCCTAGGTGCTTCCAACCACTTGCATTCCTATAATCAACCTAACGAACTCCTCCCCGCGTCGCATTACGTCCCCATACCACCGCAATTTACTCTCCCTCATTTTTTTTTCCGCAATGTCCTCCACCCCGGGCTACCTCTAATATATTCATTCCTAATTATATCAGCTCTCGATAGACTCAGCCAGTGGCGGATCCAGGATTTTCGTCAGGGGGACTGAGCTAATACAGGGGGGGGGGGGGGGGGTACAACCCCAAAAACCCCAACCTGGATCCGCGCGTGGACTCGGCATTCATTCGCATCTCGGCTACTTACATTCTATTTACGAAGCTCTTCCTCACTGCCCAACACTGATCCATATAACATAGCTGGCCTAATCAAAACAACTCCTAACCCTTTTCCCGGCTATGGCAGGGTCGGGTACCCATCTTGTCCCTCTGAATGGACACAAAGGCGATATATTGATCATAGTTTTTCTGTAGCCGGTTGCCGGCCAAAGCTGCACCCCTACGCTTATTTATCGTCGGTCTAGTGTTCGTTGGAGAATGATACCCACGCCAGGGGGGGGGGCGAGCTCCACCTAGAAATTTTGCCTCATCTACCCGTTGCGTAGTAGAGAAGGTTCTTTTACGTTCAAGTGCCATCGTACACCCACACGGGACCTCGGTTTTACTTCTCATTCGAAAGAAGGCACATTCGCGACCTCTCTCTCTTTCGCCCGAAAGAAGCCGACCCACCTCGGTCCAGTATCGAACCTTAACTACTGACGCAGTTGCCGAATGTGCTAACCACTACGCCACCGCGGCGGGTATAACTGGCCTAATCACTGTAAAACTTCCCTTTCAACTTGATTGGGACCTGCCTATAACACAAGACTCGGCTTGCCTTTCTCCACTTTTAACTATCCCTATGGGTAACATCCGAATCTATCTCCCCAGGCGCGGATCCAAGGGGGGGGTTTGGGGTTGCAACCCCCCCCCCCCCTAAATTTTGGGTCGACATTGACACTGACAAATGAAAATTGCGTTTCCAATCGCTGCCTATGGCTCAACCCCCCCCCCCTTACGAAAATCCTGGATCCGCCCCTGCTCCCCATTGCTTTGGAACCCTGATCCTAAGTTCTTTACCTCTTGCACCTTTGTCACCAGCTTGCCCCAAGAGAGTAGGCCACCATTATTTTTCCTGTCCTTCCCAAACGAAAGCTAAATACTCTGTGTTCTTCATTATTTTAAAGTTGCGTTGGACACACCAGTTCTCGTGAGCTCACTGAAGTTAAGCAGCGCAAGCCCAAGTTAATACCAACATGGGTGGTTAGTAAAGAACGTTGGGTGCTGCAAATTTCCCCTATCCTACATTCTCTATACCCACCTCCTCATCTCCCGCGAGCAGCCTCCTAAGGGTTCGGCTTGGCTTAGCTTAGTCCCCAACCCGTCCTCTAAGAACTAAACCGTCGTGAAATCGACCTTGAACATTGAGCAAGTCACGAGTGTGTACTTGACGAAAAGAAAGTAAGCGCTATTGTGATGTATTACAGGGATGCAGGATAAGGGCATGATGATGATGGAGCGCTACTGCGATCACGCTATTGACCTCATGATCACGGGTTCGACCTTGGGACGGTTTCCTTATGACATGGCGAGAGGGAAGTGCATCTCAAGTCACTTGGAAAGTAAACCCGTGGTCGGTCCATGAGTCCTGTACAATGTCGCCCACTGCACGTAAAAGAACCCTCCGCCAGGATCTGCACCATTCCCACTGGTGTCAGCCGTTGGGAAGTGGGGGCTATTCCTATTTCGGATACTGCATTCATTCGATTAATTTTAAGGAAACATTTTCGAAAATTTAGTCGCGAAGACATGGATCCAGTGCCGTAACGGGGGTAAGAAGCGCCTGTGGCAAGTGTCTCACTTTCGCTTGCCCATAATAATAATAATAACCCAATAATGACAAAAAAAAAAAAAAACATTTTGCCCCCCAAACCCAGTTGCGCCTGTGGCGGCCGCCTTCTTCGTCACGCCCTCGTTACGGCCCTGCATGGATCGACCCGTCTTGGTGGCGAAGAGGTAGCTCGATACTGATCGAGATAGCCGGCTTTTTAGACCGAGTGATAGGCCTCCAGCACGTCTTCTGTCCGATAGGAAGTAAAGCTCTGGCTCCGTGTGGTGTGTACGAATACCTTTCCAGGAGTAGAAAATCTCCCTTTGACGTCGATAAAAATGAAATTGCCCCAGAATAAAAGATAGGGGTGATTGCATTAAGGCGAAGGGTTTTCCTTGTACCAGCCTGATAAGTGGGTGCGCGACCCTGTTATACAGTAGGTGAGAAAAGGATTAGTACTGTATTAATTACTTTATATTATTTAATTAATTGCATTGAAAGCACAAAACCACGTTAAACTAGGACCCGCTTTCTACAAGGTCAAGTACTTTTCGAGGCAGTTTAAGAAAGTATTAAATCAAAATGATTGAAAGTCCATTCATGGATACACTTGGACTTCATTTCCTTGCAGCAAAGTCATACATTAAAATAATGGGCCATCTAAATTGCCATCCACTATCGGGAGGCCTTCCAAATCCAGATATTTTTCCTTTTACTGAAGCAACTTTCAAAATGAAGTAAGACGCTAGTAATCCTCTATGCAATCTTAATTATTTTGTTTATGCTGTACCTTAAACTTGAGTTTATATTTCAAAGGGACGGCTCAGAATTAAAACTTGACAAGGAAATGATGGATGTTGCCCAGCAGTACGGAATGTCTGAAGGGTAGATAGACGAATATATACAGTAATTTCATTAAAACTCAGAATTAACTGTGAACATATACAATGAATAATAATAATAAAGTTTTGTCCTAATGATAGTTACATTCCTCTTCTGGAAATCCTCAGAGACTTCCAGACTCGACTACATAACCCACCAATAAATAATTGGGACGTCATTGTCACCAGCGGATGCCAAGACGCCGTTTGTAAAGTATATGACAACTTCAGCTTTCCCTGACGACTTCCTATCCTAAACACTTCAACTCCTATCAGCACCTCTATATTTCAAGAACATTTTTTAGGTATTCGAAATGATCCTACAAGAAGGAGATACTGTCATTGGATCTGATCACTGCTATTCTGGAGCACTGGAACCAGTAAGTGTGCATTAATTAAACAAGTATAAACAACTACAAACTGCATTAATTCTCGTTGATAAAACGGTGGAGATCAGATTCTGGCCAAAGCTCAAGGTTACATTCGGCTGAGAGACCTGCAAATGTGCCGTGCCCTTCCCTTCCTCTGCAAATAAAGTTATTTTGTTTACGTTATGTTACAAGTGCCTGCAAAGTACAATATGTAAGTCGTCCAAGGCCAAGGACATAAGCTAGACATGATGAAGCTTAGGATGTCGATTGCGTCACAAAAAGCCTTTCTAATTTGAAAAAAAAGGAAAAGAAATTGGGTTGTATTGGGGACGCAACCGCAGTGGGGTACAACGTGAAACGTCTTGTGCGTGTTGCATCGTTTGTTGGTGTTTTAGGGCCCTTTAACTAAAAGGTCATTAGAGCCTCGTCCACTGTGTAGTTCTGATGCAGGGACTATACAGACACTACACTAATGCGACGATTTTTGGACACTGTGGTAACCAGTTTTCCCAGGCGGCCACCCATGTCAGTACTAACTTGGGTTGCGCTGCTTAACTTCAGTGATCAGACGAGAACGTGCGTGTTGCAGAGGCTGTATAGGCACTAGCGTACAGAAATGATGTATCTACCTAAATACACAACTTACGCATCCTCGTAATCCTGTGTAAAACTACGATCCAAGTTATGGCCCACGTGTCCATCCAGAGGAAGAACGATGGGTAACCGACTCTGTCATAGGCGGGAAAGGGGTTAGCTGGCCTGCTGTGTCCAATGTCTGTGGATCCCTGGACCTCCTTTATTAACTGAGGGCCCTTTGAATCCTAATCGAGCCTGCTGCACTCTTAGTTGGATGGGGCTCCTGCGCTTGCCTCAATCAAGGGGGCAGGTGAGCTTCAGCATCTCCCTCTGTCTTTCTGACCAAGTCTTCTCACCCCCATATAACCGATTTTAAAGACGTTACCCATCAAAAACGTTTTATGGACAAACACAACTTGTAAGGAGTAGGCTGGGAGGTATTAACAACAAAATGACGGGATGATTCCGGATTTAGTTTTCCTCGGCAACTGGACTTTGAACCTAATCTCCGTTGATTAAACTTTTTTAGCTTCGTGCTATAGGAGTTAAATTTATTGAAGTTTCGCAAGACTCGTACGGTATACAACCAGAACTGTTGCGTAATGCTCTAGATGGATGGAGAGCAAAGAATCCTAGCAACACAAGTAATGCCGCTCCAAAACTGCTGTATGTTGTGCCAAATGGTGGGAATCCTCAATCCGCAACAACATCTGTTCAACGTCGCAAAGAAATTTATAAAGTAAGGTTAATGATAATTAAGAAAATCAGATGGTTCAAACTAAACTGAAGCTAATAATTCACTGCTTAAGTGGATACTACTTTTTTTATAAAACCTTTTCTAAAAATATCTATCCATTCATGTTATAGATTGCACAAGAATATGATCTGTTAATTTTGGAGGATGATCCATATCAGTTCATTGTATTTAATCAGGTAGAAATCTAGTAACAATTTCATTATATGCTCAAGTAGAAACTGCTAATAACTATTGTTTATCATCAGGAACTACCACAGAGCTTTTTATCTTTAGATGTGGATGGCAGGGTAATTAGATGCGACTCTTTCTCCAAAACCGTCGCTCCTGGGTAAGGATGCAAGGGATGAGGAATTCAGTGGCATTATTAAAGTATGTGCAGGACAGGGGCTAGTCTGTTTCATTAGAAGTTGCCAACAGTCAGGTGGGCATCTTCTGATGAAATCCTTCCAAATTATTAAGAAGCCAGTTTGCCACGATACTCGATTACGAGAGTCTATATATCAGGAGCCAGTCCCAAACATGCACCGTGAAAAACAATATACTGCTGACCTTCTGATAACCGTAACGAAATATTCCAAAAACCTAGTGCAAACCTTTCTTTATAACATTTTCTATCCTCAAAAGATTTCGACTTGGATGTCTTACTGCCGCATCACCTATAACTACTAAAGCACTTCGCCACATTCAAGTATCAACTCAGCAGCCGTGTTGTTTATCCCAGGTAAAGAAATTGGCTTAGTATAGATTTTGTTAAAAATAACGGCCTCAGTTCCTTCATTGGTGTTTATATTCAGGTAGTTCTTTACAAATTATTAACGAAGTGGGGATTTGATGGATACATTGCAAACGCAAAATCGTTGGTATTCTCCATCAACATCTGTTGATTTTTATGAATAACGAAAGCTAATTTATATTATTATTGTACCGTAGTGCATGTGAAATATTTAAAAAGAAAAAGGACCTAGCTATAAAGTACGCAAAAAAGTGGTTAAAAGGAACGTAAGACGAATAGTGTCAATTTGTCATATAGAAAGTACCATTGCATAATAAAAAAAATTTCCTGAAATTACCAACAGATTTAGCGGAATGGGACGAGCCGAGTGGAGGAATGTTCATGTGGATAAAGATAAAGAATACTACCACGTCTGAAAGTATTTGCAAAAAAGCCTTCTTTAGACATGTATGCACTAAGAAATATAAAAGTGAAATTATTTTTAAAATACATAAAATTATTAATGTAGATAATGCTTTACAGACGCTTCTAGCTGCAGGAAAGATATTCAAATTTGAAGAAAGTGAATCTCCTTATATACGGCTGTCATTTTCTAATGCAACTGAGGATGACTTTGATAATGTGAAGTATCTTATTGATTAAACTACAGTGGAACTTCTATATATCAAATTCAGAAAAAAATTGATATTTTCACTAATTCATTAATGGATGAAGGAAAATGGAAATTCTACTGTATTGCCCAGTGCCGGATTTAGATATTGAGAGGCCCTTTTCGTAAGTCTTGAAGCCCGCTAAATGTTGAGACCCTAGGCCAGTTTCACCTTACTTAGCCTAATGGTAAATCCGGCACTGGTACTACCTATAAAAGTTGCAGATTCACAACTTACGAAAACTATTTACCAACTGCATTATTTATTACAGGGCTTTCGTATCTTGGCAGAGATCGCATTGGAAGAAACCGGCCAGCATGTAAAATTAAATTCGCATGATAATAATCTAGAAAGAGCTGTAAACGGACTTTCTATATAATATGGAAACAAATATTGGAGCTTCAGAATATAACTTTGGAATTCATGGCATTGGAATGCTGTCCGTAAGAAATGTTTCTGAAACGTGTATACACTATATTGTAGTTAAAACCAACTTACCACGCTAGAATTTTGCGTCAAATTATTATAATAAAAGGACTCGTTTTCTTTGAAGAAATTATTTGATGTGCCATATACACCATTTGGGCGGCAAACTTCGCGTTCTTTCAAATAGAACAAATTCTTTAGTCTACGTTCTAATTTATGGAGCGCCGTGACAGTCACTAATCTCCCGTAGTGCATTGCGGCTTGTCATTATTATTACCGATACACATTTAAAAAACTAATTTTAAAACTACTTAAAAATATTATTTCTAAGTTATTAGGTAATTATTGGTAATGTATAGTCACAACACACAGTGCTGGATTTACCACTAGGCTAAGTAGGCTGAAGCCTAGGACCTCAACATTTAACGGGCTTCAAAACTTAAGAAAAGGACCTAAAAAACAGAAATGGCCTAGGGCCTCTCACTATCTACTGTAAATCCGGCACTGACATTATGAGACTAAAAATTGAAACTCATAAATTAAGACGTTGCTGCTAGACTGCTTTTAGATACAACCTTACGTTATGTGCAGATTTCTGCCTCTTTGACATTGTGGCGTTTTAATAAAACTTGTTTAAGGGACAAACCTGTTATCTGTACTGCCACCAACCTAGATTAAATTTGGAACTTCTTTCACAACTACTGGTCTTCAGAGTTGCAGACTTTGATCCAGCTCGAGGTTAAAAAGCAAATTCTGAATTGGCTAAGTATCCTAGCACCATTGGGCACAGCAGAACCTCTGCAATGGGACAAGCAAATAACATCATTTATTTAACCAATAACTATTTTTAAATACATTTTTGACATGCAACTCTAATTCTATTGCATCTGTAATACAAATCACATCTGTTATATAAAGCTTTGTACATCATCACCTACATATTTCAACTTCCCCGGGCTGAAAAATCAGAAAAGAATTTTACCACAGAGTAAAAATCTAACACTTTTTTCCCCCATTTTTCCTAAAAAATACAACTTAATAAACCTAAGTATGCAAAGCAAATTGTACTCACCAATAATACGCAATTATTCATTATCTTCGTATTTATATAAAGCATTTCTTTGACGTTAATAAATAAAATTTGATTCTGTTGATTTTTTAAATGCACAAGAGCTTTCTATAATGAACTAAAATTAATTAATCTCAAATAATAAGACGACCACCCTGAACGAAAATGCAAATTTCTATTACAGCCATTGTCAGTCAGTTGGGAAGAGTAAAAATATTAACATGACATTTACACTTTTAAGTATGTGTTGGTTTTAACTTTGTACTCGAGTAACAACTATTGAAGTTTTCCCTTTAAATTTATATCTAAATAAGAACAGAGCCTTCGCCATGCAGGTTACAAATCCAAAAAAATGCAATAAACTGCATCACAACTATGCCATTTCTTACAGGTGATAGTTTACTCCTCGCTTATTGCTAGGCATCAACCCTCTCAATCAAACTACCTACCAATTCAAACAACAATGAGAACCAGGGCTACTTTAGACTTCACATTAGCAAGATGGCATTTAAAACTGTTTTCAACAAGACATCAGGTAACTGAAATTACACTTGAAACTTTAAAAATTCCTTCAAATGAAGTAGACTATTAACGGTTACATGCGAAGACCCTCACAATTCGTTGTACAAACCTGAAGTTCTCCTGGACCTCCTAGGGTGGTCAATTGCAAGTTAAATGTATATCACAGCAATGATTGGTAATTTGAGGAATTTATAAAACTGACATTGAATTTAACAACTATTTAGGTTTTGTCACAGATAACTGCAAACGAGTTAGACATTTTCAACTGAAAGAAACGATACTGTGTTGAGATTCCCTCAAAATTATTCAGAAATCCATTACTAATTACAAATCAAACAATACCTGTTTTGTTCCTCTAAGCTGCCTCCATGCTTTAACGGGGATCGTCCAGAGAAAGCGAAAGCGTGAAATTAGTTTTCAACTGGTGAAAGTTAAACAGCCCATAATAAAATCAAAATTATCGAAAGTTTTAAAAAATGTTGACAAAAAAAAAGAGGAGAAAAAAAAACACTAGAAACATTTCAGAGCAGGCTCTAAGATTTCGTCCTATGAATTACGAGAAAACCGTGATCGGCGGCGATCCCAACGAATAATAACGTTTTCTTAAAATTTACAATTTATAGATGCTGCCAATCCACAGGTGCGATGTGTGCATTCCATTCCAAAGAGTGAGCAATTTCTTCAGGGATGCCATGAGTTAACCACAACTTATGAAGTTTCTTGTAATTCTCATTACACAAATGAAGTGGATTCCCTCGTTTCAAGCCTTGATCAGTTTCTCCATACTCATCTAAATAAGGCGGTGCAACAAAGCAACCTAAAAACAAAAACAATTTTCTTTAAATTTTAAGATGCCATTAACTTTTTTTTAAAAAAAAAAAACGTCTATTACGAGCAATTATATAACCTTTCGTTCGACCGGCTAATAACACAACTTTGCACTCTCGTACACGAAGAAAAATTCCAACTCCAGCTCCACAGTAATGAGCATGATTGGTGCAAGCTCCCACAAAATTATTGTTACCACCAAGTGGTGTTTGGCAACAATAACTCTAAAAAAGTAATCAGTGAACGAATTCTTCAATAATAAAACAACAACGACAACAAAACCAACTAGAAACTTCAAATTTCAGCACAGACAAACCTCTTATCTACGGACCCCCTCCCTCCCCCATGTTAAGTCGCAGGGTGACGTGACTCAGTGCCTGCGCCACGTGACCCTGCGGAGCGCAGTGCCAATGCCGCAGTTTTCTGCGTGAAGTTGGCGTGACAATAACAAAAAGCGGTGCGAAGCAGAGAAGTTCTCTTGTTATTTGATGCAAGTATGGGGAAAAACTGCGATTTAATGTGCGGTGATTGCCTGCTAGCAGAATTTCGCAGGGCTACTACACCCTGCGTCTCATTTTGCGCCTTGCCCTTACAGACCACCCTACCCCCTATTAGTCCGTAGATGAGAGATTTGCTTGTGTATCTTTTGAAAACTGAAGCAAAGTAAATGTGACTACCTGAGAACAGAGTATCTTGCCACAAACGAGGCACATGGTGGGAGTTCTGCTATCATCACCATCCGAGTTGGGACAAGTGAACAAGGCAGCACTATTAATAAGTTCACTGTAGTCAGTGGGCAAACTCCAAAGTTGATTAACTGCTAATGGATATTGAATACGTTGAAGACTGCCTTGAGCACCAGCTTCTTTCAAACTTGGATGTGCTAACCAACTTCATTAAATATCACATTAATTAATGTACCAAAAAAAAAAGAGAGGGAGGAAAGTAAATTACTTAACTACATGGCAAATTACCTGGTAACCAAATTCTGCACGCTTGGCAAATTAAAAAGATCTGATAAACGAATATTCAAACCCAAATATTTACAAAGCGCACTGTATTCATCTTCACAAACCCCACAAAGGGATGATGGAGCAGGTACACCAGTTAGATAATGGAAGAGCAATGCACTACAACGGAGGAATGGGATGCTACAAAAACAAAAGAAAAACAGTTAAAATTATCAAAATAAAAATCGTAACAATTTAATCGCAGTGAAACAAAACAAACTATTAAAGAGTTTTTTTGGAGGGTTTCTACCTTCTTTGCTGCAGTTCTGAAACGAGTAAGGAGGAGGAGATTGGTGATATGGCAACGGACGATGAAAATGGATGGTAAAAGTTTTGCTGAATCTGTTTATAAATATTAAACATGACTACATCCTCTTCCTGATCTTCTATATCCATCACGTAATTACACATCGATGAAAAATCTGTTGATATAAGAATCTGAAGAGTATGAAGTACATAAATCAGCTGTAGAGCACACAATTCCATCGAAGATCCACGAGGGATGCTGTGCGATATCCTGAGAGAACCATGATCTACTAAGTACGGCAATAAAAAGACAATAGTGACAAGCAGGCCAAACGCATCAACCTCCAAGATGTTCAAATTAATATTCTGATCCCTTTGTAACAAAAAGTTCAAAAGTCTATGACTGTGAGTTTGAACAATCAACGGATCACAAAATTGGGCACAGACACTTGAGAACCGAACCAGAGCACTCAAACAATCAGATTGACGCGACGATAGTTCCCCAAACAGTGGTTTGCCAACATCACGAAGAAGATGCTCAATGGCGTGTATGGTGTAGGCACAGGAGTACCACGACATGAGAGGGACTCGAGCATTATGCTCATTTACTACCACCCCAAGACCAATCTGAAAAAAAAAAAATAAAAATAAATCAAACTATACAAAATAAATCCACAAAGATGATCTTAATTACCGTGTAGGTTGCTTGTGAAAACAAATGTATCATATCTTTCATATTAGTTAAACAGCTAGCTTCTTCATTACCATCTCCTCCATCATGGAAATCGCTAAACAGCACATCTAATTTAGCAGCCAAACAAGGATTTTTATCATTTAAGCTCCGTCGCAACTTCTCAAAACTAGGCGAGTGGATAGTGTATTTCATTGGCAAGGTCCAATCCAACTGCTGAGAACTGATTTCACTCGAAAGTGATGCTTGAAATTAAAACAAAAAGAAATCGGTGGACTCATAAAACTTTGACAATCAATTGAATGTAGCTCTGATACCTGAATTTTCTGTTATACTGACGTTATCTAAGGCGACATTGATTATGGTGAGCCAGTCTTCAAGGCACAAAGGAATCTATTCAACAAGTAAGAAGATGAACCTCTCCATTAAACAACATGTTTTATTAGACCCTTTAATGTGAAATCCTAGAAAGAACCAACCTTATCGTCTGGTGCGTCTGGCAATAACGTCTTAAGAGCTGGCACAATAGGAATAACTGTATTGCTGAGGCACTCGCACAAAGGACAAAGAAATTCTTGCTTATCAACATCGAAACTTAAATGATGACGAATCCTGATTGCCCGTCGTCGTTCTTTGGTAAGAACTAATTCAAGATATTTCTGCCAACAGTCTGCATGCATCACGTGACCACAAGTGCTGGTGTGCGGAGCACAGAATAGATCCGAAGGCGCAATCAAGGGGTCATATTTGTCAGGCTCTTCTATGTGCTTGTCCCGATTTCTTGATAGAACGGTGGACATCTGGACGAGCGCTGAGAATACCATGGGTCGACTGTTGGGATCTACTTCTTGATCTTCCTGACAAAGTATGCAGGTGTGCTTGTTGGGAACCCACTTCCAAGCTGTCTGTTCCGGTCCTAGACAAACAGGAGACTCCTCTACATTGATTTCTGTCAAGTCCATAGCAGATCCCGACAGCCCCGATTGCTGAGACGGCGTCTTCTCAAACAGTTCTGCATGCTCCTTAATGAAATTCTTTTGCATATCTCTCATTTGAGCCAATATACGAGCACGCCTAGCAGCAGCCATCTCAGCCCTTTTTGTTTTCTCTGCCCTAATGGAACCATTGCTTGGCGTTTCATCGTCTGCTGCTATTTCCATTGGTGTCTCTTTTTCACTATCTGCAACTTGCCCATCAGCAGCATTCTGGAGTGACTGTACTTTTCGAAACTTTCGGATCACCCAATTCAAAAGTTCCTTGTGTGAATCAATACGTTGATGCCCAGTAGAGAGAGTATCCAACAATGTAAATATATTGGATTTGATAGCCCGATGAGTAAATTGAAAGCCTGGCGGATCACCAGTTTCCAGAGATCGTTGTTCTTCGTGCAAAGCATACCCAATAAGGTGAAGCAATTTTTGAAACTGGGTCTCTGAGAAAGTCCTCGCTCTAAGATTAAGACATCGTTCCAATATTATCTTCATGATATGCAGCATAACATCACACTGCAAAAAGTTAACAAGCATCGCAAATCCTCTGCAAAGTGGAGGAGGTACTGGAGGAGGACAACATTCCTCTTCATCCTGAAGTTTTTTCCTTTTACGTTGAGTTTCTTCAGCTTTTGATTGTTCTTCTTTACCGTAATGATAGAAATACAGATTATAATCCTTATAAAACTTAGGTTTTAATTCATAGATTCCTTTCCCTGTGCCATGTGGTTTCCGAAAGGTTGCTACTTGGTGAATGACTGCTTCCAGGCCAGTTTCATAATTTGGATCCTCAGGAAGCATCTTTGACAGCTGACTGTGAGCCATGGGCTCGATACAAAGTAACTGAATAACTTCTTTTCGAATTACCTCTTCTTTTGTTACACGTCCAACACCAGGTGTATATCTCTCAGCTACCAAAGTGATCAGAAGTCCCAAAAATTCTTCTACGAGCATAATAATTTGACGGACACTGTCTTCTTCAGTTTTTGGAAAGTCGGATTCATAATCATCTTTTACCCAGTTAGTAAGACCAAGCTTATTTATAAGGTGGATTAAGAATTCATTTCCTTCAATAAGAGAAGCACCTATTTGCAACATTACAATATCCTTATCATACATCTCTGCTCGACAACGAACGTTGTGGTAAAAATAAATCTGATTAACCAGAGAATATCCATTTCTTCGCCACATGCCAGCATTTACTTGCGCAATCATTACCAAAGTACGTAAAGGCAACTCGATGAGAAAAACGGGAGTAGGTTTATCTTTAATTAAAAATTGTTCTGAGTCGAAATTCAGATCAAATGCACCTAGGCGTAAGTGTAAACCAGCAATAAGTCGTGACAGTGGTAAGTGAATCGACACTGGCTGACTAGATACATCGTAACTTACACAAGCTACAGTGTGATTTGCCACCTCATGAACAACATTGATGGGCCGCCCATATAAAGATGCAAGTTTCTTCAGTGCTGCTCTGTACGCCTTTATAAGAACAATAAGATCAGTACCACACCATTCTAGGACTAGGTCAAAGACAGGAGTAAGGCGTATGTACAAGTTAAAGGCATTCTCCCATTCAGGCTCAAACTCCATATGTTGGCCCACTTGACGCACAGTCATGTCCATTCCTTGCATATAGGAGAGCAGATCCAAGAGGTTAGCTAATCCATGTAAGAAGTTCCTTCTCAAAGCTGCACTCCACGTCTCGGGCTTATAGCTTAACAAATATTTCAAGTCGAACAAGATGTACTGTGCACGACGAAACGCAGCAATACTAGGATTTCTTTCAAAGGCAAGTTTTCCATCCATGTTTAACTTTGTCTCACACTCCATTATGAATGTCCGCATAAGAATAACAAGGATGTTCTCCTCCATAATAAGCATATGGGCCAATGTGGGCACCGTAAATATTTGAACAGAAAGTGACGTTATTGATAATGAATGGTCATGATCATCAGCAATATATTCCTTCATCAGGGACGAGTAATTGCGTGTAAATAATCTTGAGAATGTTTTCTTACTGCTAGGCTCCATGAGCATACCTGTGATAAACAATTGATGCCATTGGGTACGTGCCGACTTCCACAGCTGAGTGTCATGGAGCATGATATTTTCAAGAATAGATTTAGTGGACTGTACTCGCAGACTTGAAACTACCTCAGCAAAAAGTAACCGAAATCCACGACAACCGCCAATGAGCTGCTGTATCCAACCTAATAGTCTAAGGGCAAAAATCTGGTGCGCAACTACAGATGTATGCATAACTGTAACACGAAGTGGCTTGGGACTGTGATGCGACGTTATGCGTTCCACCATCCCTTTGACACTATTGCATTCATTAAAAGTCGCGCATTTCACAATACTACGACCTTCTCTATCAACCAATGTGGCATAATCAATTGCTTCTTTTTCTAAACACTCAATAGCTCGTTGCAGGGTCTTGATTACTTGTTCATATGTATGTATCTCGTCATTAAACAACATTGTGGCATATGTATCAGCACCTTCCATATCAGCCTTCTTCAAATCTTCTGGTAGGGACGTTGGTTTCTCCCATATTAACATCTGATGACAATATTCAAGTACGGCACTGAAAACCAACTTACATTTGGCTCCAATATCTAATGGTAGAGCATCTAGAGGGCTGGTGGAATCATTGTCTGATGCTCCTTTCTCATGAAGTTCACAAAACGGAGATGCTTTCCAAGCTTCTTTGTCTCCACAATCACAGTATCCACCACCCACGGAAGTGCTCATTTTGTAACGGTGATTTCTGTGAGCACTTTTCTTGAAACACTCTACGCATAGGACGCACGTAGGATCCATACCACAGTCACGACAAGAATATGTGGGTTCTCCAACTTTAAACACACGTCCACACAACACAGATGGTTTCTCAGCACCTTTAAGATCCTCCAAAATGAATGCGAGAGGTTTATTAAAGGCAAACAGTTCCAACGTGTCGAGAAAAATTGTCCGTACAGCATTCTCATCATAAGTAACATTGAAATATTGGGTATTTGGCCGTGGACTAAATATTGGAGGCACTTCATCTCGCCAAAATGCTCTTAAATGATGTTCTGTTAAGTGATTTACCTGAAAAAGTTTTCTCCATTTCTCAAGAATGCCAAGTTCCACCGACAATTCGTGGGGTAGTTTAGCCATTTTTTTTTAAATTTTAGATTCTGGTAGTAATCGAATTTTAGAAGCGTAATTCACTCTTCAACATAAAACAGTTGCTTGCAAATAACGTCCATCAAACAACATATGGAATCAGCTCGCATTATCTATAAGTAAAAATAAACAAGCGGCTGATGCCCTTTCTATTCAATTGCAACAATCCAACCTACTACTTATCAAACGAGGTTGTGTCATTAGACCTTGATTGAAAAACATGTTACTATGAAACCCAGATAGCAATTCCCAAAACGGAATTATTCACTAAATAATTACACATATGAACTTACGTCGCAATTCAATATGTCCATGGCTTACAGAAATTTATCCATCAATGTAAAATAGCCATGAACACTAAAATAAAATTTCTTCAACTCCATTAAGTGACATGCAAAATCAAACGTTACTTGCATTCCCTTCGAATGGCCTGCTGCTCCCTCTAACGGCGATGAACGAAGTTTAATCCGCTCTGTTCGCGTGTTCAGCTGACTTTGCTTCTCAGGTGGCTCTGAGATAACGTGCTGGACTACTGCGTTACTGATCACAGGTTCGACCCTGGCCCCCAGGCAGTCGACTTCTTTGGAGAGAGAGACGCTTATTATTATTATTTATTAAATAAACGTAAAAACTGTACATCAACAAAACAGAAACGATTAATTTCCAAGAAGGTTGAATAGTGCCAGGTACTATGCAGGCATTGAATAAGTGGAGAAGGATCGCTGAGAGGCAATCAGGTGAGGAGGCCACAGAGTACTTTAGTCTGACAAGGTAAGTAACCAGGTGGGTTAATTCGAGGGAGGGAAGACTCCAACAAGGGACTGGGAGTGGGGCATAATCGTAGCTGGGGGAGATGAAGCATTAAGAGGGTTGGACAACAAGAGCTGGATGATGAAGGACATATTAGGATAGTGCAGGATATGTATGATGGTTCCATTGCCAGAGTGAGGACAGCTTGGGGAAACACTGCACGCTTCAACGTTGAGGTGGGTGTGCATCAAGGGTCGGCTCTGAGCCCTTATCTATTTACTCTAGTAATGGATGATCTGCTGACGGGAATTGGGGAATGGGCCCCTCAGTGTCTGGTATTTGCGGATGATGTGGGAAGGCTTGAGGAGACCAAAGAGGATGCACAAAAGGGCCTACAAGACATTAAAACAGCAATGGAAAGAGGGGGCCTTAAGGTGAACATGAAGAAGACAGAGTACCTAGCTTTCAATTTTAGTGGCCAGGGGCAACGGGGTGAGATTAGTTGTGGGGGTGAGGGGATACCAGTGGTGCAAGAGTTTCGTTATTTGGGATCAGTTTTACAAAGCAATGGAGAGATAGATTCTGATGTTACCCATAGAATTAATGCAGGATGGCTGAAGTGGAGACAGGCAAGTGGTGTCCTGTGTGACCGCCGGGTCCCAATAAAGTTGAAGGGTAAGGTATACAGAACTGTCGTTAGGCCCGCTATGTTATATGGCTCAGAGTGTTTAGCAGCTAGGAAGAACCATGAAAGGCAAATGCAAGTGGCTGAGATGCGAATGCTGCGCTACATGAGTGGGGTGTCACGAGCGGATAGAATTCGAAACGATTATGTTAGAGGTAGCTTGGGGGTGGGAGACATTGGGGAAAAGATGAGAGAGAGTCGGCTGAGGTGGTATGGGCATGTGATGAGAAGGGGAGAGGAGGAACTGACTAGGGTTATTATGGGACAACGGGTGGTTGGGGGCACCAGGAGTCGAGGTAGACCAAAACGGACGTGGGAGCAGGTGGTGCAGAGGGACATGGAGGCGTGCGGGGTGGGGGATAGGCGAGAGTGGAGGATTAGAACCCGCAGACCCGACCCTGCTTCGGGCGGGATAAGGGTGTGATGATGATGATGATGATGATGGACAACAAGAGCTGGATCCTTATAACGACAGAAGAAAAAGCAGAGGGACGCGGGGTGATAACCTGTCAGATGTAGGACCAGTGGCTGCTGGGTTAATATCTTTCATTTTCTTTACGCTTGATGTTACGTTTGAATGTGGACATCCCCGAAAAGATGAGGGAGAATAGCCTGAGGTGGTATGGACACGTAATGAGGAGACGAGGAACTCGTTAGGGCCATACCAAGAATGCACCCGGGGCAGGGGGAGACCGAAACTGACGTGGGAACAGGTTGTCCGTAAGGACATGGTAGTGTGCGGGGTGGAAGGGGACCTGGTGGGAGATAGGCGGGAGTGGAGGGCTAGAACCCGCAGACCCGACCCTGCCGTCCTCTGTGAAGGAAACGTGCCCCAGCGAATAAAAATAGGACGTTTAGGGCCTACGGTATTAGCTCGGGGCAGGCGGCTGAGTAAAATACCGTCCAACAGTTGTGTGTTCCTGGTTCCACAGGGACAACTGATACACAATCCTGCTCTTCTGAAATGTTTATGTCAACCTCAGGTTTTATAAGCTACCGGGCAGATCCTTCAGGACGTTTCTAAGAATCCACTAATCGTGACTGTTTGCAATGTCGTTGGGAGGTTTGAAGTAGCAGTAGTGCGTGAATTACCTTGAAGCCTCTTGCTAATAATAACTCCACCTACGCAAACATGTCTGTCTCAAAATAAACGAATATTATTTTAGTCTAACAAAAAAAAAAGCAGCTCCTAACCCTTTTCCCGCCTATGGCAGGGTCGGGTACCCATTTGTCCCTCTGAATGGACACAGGGTGATATATTGGTCATAGTTTTTTTCTATAGCCGGTTGCCGGCCAAAGCTGAACCCCCTGCGCTTATTTATCGTCGGTCTAGTGTTCGTTGGGGAATGCTACCGACGCCAGGGGGGGCGAGCTCCTACACCTTGAAATTTTGCCTCATCTACCCGTTGCGTAGTAGAGAGGGTTCTTTTACGTGCAAGTGCCATCGTACACCCACACGGGACCTCGGTTTTACTTCTCATCCGAAAGAAGGCACACTCGCGGCTTCTCTCTCGCCCGAAAGAAGCCGACCCACCACGGTCCAGTATCGAACCTAAAACTACTGGCGTAGTTGCCGAGCGTGCTAACCCCTACGCCACCGCGGCGGGTTCATTTTAGTCTAACAATGGAGCCAATCTTCTGTAGGTCCACAATGGAGCCAATCTTCATCCTGAGGCAGATGACAGAAAAGTTAAGGGCAGCAAAGAAGGACCTCCATGCCATCTTTATCGACCTGGTGAAGGCCTTCGACAGTGTTCAACGACAGGTAGTCTGGGAAGTTTTACGAAAAAGAGGGGTGGAAGAAGGGTTTATTAGAATAATCCAGGATATGTATGATGGCTCCATAGCCAGGGTACGGACACCTTGGGGAAACACCGGGGGCTTTCCAGTGAGAGTAGGGGTGCACCAAGGTTCAGCACTTAGTCCATATCTTTTCATCCTTGTTATGGATGAACTGCTGACAGGTGTAGGAGAATGGGGCCCTCAGCGCCTGGTATTTGCCGATGATTTACGGAAGATTAGCGACTGCAGAGAACAGATAGAGAAGGGACTAAATGATATAAGAGGAGCAATGGAAAAGGGAGGGCTAAAGATTAACATGACGAAGACAGAGTATCTAGCATTCAATTGGGAAGGTCAGGAGAACAATGGGGACATACGCTCGAGGGGTGAACTGGTAAAAAAGGTGCAGGAGGTAAAGTACTTAGGATCAACGTTCCACAGCAATGGGGAGATAGACTCAGATGTGACCCGTAGAATCAATGGGGGGTGGTTGAAATGGAAACAGGCAAGTGGAGTCCTGTGTGATAGGAGGGTCCCAATCAAGTTGAAAGGGAAGTTTTACAGGACAGTGGTTAGGCCAGCTATGTTATATGGATCAGAGTGTTGGGCAGTGAAGAAAAGCCATGTAAATAGAATGCAAGTAGCCGAGATGCGAATGCTGCAGTACACGTGTGGCGTGTCGAGAGCAGATAGAATTAGGAATGCGTACATTAGAGGTAGCCTGGGGGTGGTGGACATCGCCAAAAAGATGAGGGAGAATAGGCTGAGGTGGTATGGACACGTTATGAGGAGAGGGGAAGAGGAACTCGTTCGGTGCATCTCCGGCATGCAGGTGGTCGGCAGCATCCGGGGTAGGGGGAAACCAAAGCAGACGTGGGAACAGGTTGTCCGGAGGGACATGGCGGTGTGTGGGGTGGACGGGGACCTGGTGGGAGACAGACGGGAGTGGAGGGCTAGAACCCGCAGACCCGACCCTGCCACAGGCGGGACAAGGGTATAATGATGATGATGATGACTCTATAAGTAACTTGTCGAACACTTCCTAAATGCTTACTGACACGACACTTTTTTTCTTCGGTGTTTTAGGGCCCTTCAACTACAAAGGTCATTAGAGCCCCGTCTACTGCGTAGTTCTAATGCAGTCTGCACATGGATTTTTGAAGGAGCTAATATAAACACAGAAGACGAGTGGCGTGTCATATTTTACCGGAAAGGAATCTGCCCAATGTTCCTTCCTGATACAGTATTATCTTGATATTATAAATGAAAACAATGGTCACTTGATAACAAAAGCAACCCCTAACCCTTTTCCTCCTCGATGGCAGGGTCGGGCACCCATCTTGTCTCTCTGAATGGACACAAGGACGATATATTGGACAGTGCTTTTCCGCAGCCGGTTGCCGACCAAAGCTGCAACCCCTACGCTTATTTATCGTCGGTCTACTGTTCGTTTGGGGCATTCCAACGACGGCAAGGGCGAGCTCCTACACCTGGAAATTTTTACCTCATTTACCTGTCGCATAATAGAGAGGGTTCTTTAACGTGCAAATGCCATCGAGCATCACATGGGACCTCGGTTTTACTTCTAATCCGACAGAAGGCGCACTCGGGATCTCTCCCTCCCTCTCTTTCTTCTCTTCCCTCTCTCTCCCTCCCTCCCTCTATCCTTCCCTCAATCTTCTTCCCTCTCCCTCCGTCTCCCTCCCTCTCTCTCCCTCCCTCTCCCTCCTTCTCTCTCCCTCTCTCTTTTCCGTCTCTCTCCCTCCTCTCTCTTTTCCCTCTCTCTCTCTTCTTCTCTCTCCCTCCCTCTCTCTTTTCCCTCTCTCCCTTCTCTCTCCCTCCTCTCTTCCTCTCTCTCCTCCTCTCTCTCCTTCTCTCTCCGACCCTGTGGCAGGGTCGGGTCTGCGGGTCTACTGAACATGGACTGACTTGAGACACTCCAGCCAGACGTCTGGAACCCGCAGGAATATTGGCCTTGTTGTCTGTGGAGGGGGAGAGGGATGCCAGCCTACCCTACGAGTCGGTCACTTGACAACATTCCTTAAAAATATTTTTTGGAGTCGTAATATTTCTGGCTTAGGACCGCAACGTGCATTTTGACATTAATATTTTTTTTTTTTTTTTGCGGCTTTAAGAAAATAGCCATCATTTGAGATCAATTTTATCTGACACAGCCTATAATGGGACCTAGGAATATATATTTTTGTCGCAATCCACTATTCATGAAGCTAATTATGGTGGCTCTTACGAGAGCTGTTGCTCATTTGAAGAGCTCAATTTATTGTGTCACAAAAATTCACCAGGTCTTTTTTCTAATGGCAGCGCATCTTTCTTTCTATCTCTTCCAAAAAAAAAAAAATCTGGATCAAAACTTTAGTAAGATGCTAGCCATACCATTTAAGCTCCAATAAACTATTCTGATATATTTTTCCCCCGGCTTCTTACATCATCTTGTCTTTGATGATGAGCCTAAGCGATCACACGAGACTGACACGTAATTGAGGCTCTATCGAGTAAGATATGACATAGTGACGTACAGTCATCGTGCCTTTCTGGCTTCATTATTGTAGCATGAAATAAAATGTAGTTTTTCTCATTGATATCAGACCACTGAACCATTACAATTGCCTTTTATATATGGTGACAAACTTCTTTCACACTTAAGATTTTCTGCCAAAAGACATGAACACTAACCAACAAAGAAGACAAATGCATTTTGCAGAAATGACAGCCTTCCTTTGTACTAGGAAACGTAATAACGCATTAGGCCTACTACACCTCATAGACTTGAGGTTGCATGACGTCATGGACGTTTTAGATTTAAAAAAAAAAAAAAAACCCCGCCGCGGTGGCGTAGTGGCTAACACGATCGGCAACTGCGTCAGTAGTTCTAGGCAGGTTCTAGGTTCAATACTGGACCGTGGTGGGTCGGCTTCTTTCGGGAGAGAGAGAAGCTGCGAGTGTGCCTTCTTTCGGATGAGAAGTAAAACCGAGGTCCCGTGTGGGTGAACCCTCTCTACTACGCAACGGGTAGATGACGCAAAATTTCCAGGTGTAGGAGCTCGCCTCCTGGCGTCGGTAGCATTCCCCAACGAACACTAGACCGACGATAAATAAGCGTAGAGGTGCAGCTTTGGCCGGCAACCGACTGAAGAAAAAAAACTATGACCAATATATCACCCTGTGTCCATTCAGAGCGACAAATGGGTACCCGACCCTGCCATAGGCAGGGAGTTGCTTTTAACATGGTTACGCTTCTGTTTGACTCGCCGCTGTGGGGTAGTGGTTAGCATGCCCGGCAACTGCGCCAGTAGTTCTAGATTCAATACTGAACCGAGGTGGGTCGGCTTCTTTCGGGCGAGCGAGAAAGAGTGCAGCTTTAGCCGGCAACCAGTTGCAGAAAACTCTATGACCAATATATCGCCCTGTTGTCCATTCAGAGGGACAAATGGGTACCCCACCCTGCCATAGGCAGGAAAGGGTTAGGAATTGCTTTTTTTTTTGCTTGGTTACGCTTTCATTTTACCCTGTAGAATATTGATAACAACTTTTAAAGCCACCTTATATGTGAGTTCCACTTCAATCAAAGCAACTCCTAACCCTTTTCCCGCCTATGGCAGGGTCGGGTACCCATCTTGTCCCTCTGAATGGACCAATGGACACAAGGGCGATATATTGGTCATGGTTTTTCTGCAGCCGGTTGCCGGCCAAAGCTACAACCCCTACGCTTATTTATCGCTGGTCTAGTGTTCGTTGGGGAATTCCACCGACGCCAGGAGGCGACCTCCGATACCTGGAAATTTTGCCTCATCTACCCGTTGCGTAGTAGAGAGGGTTCTTTTACGTGCAAGTGCCATCGTACACCCACACGGGACCTCGGTTTTACTTCTCATCCGAAAGAAGGCACACTCACGACCTCTCTCGCCCGAAAGAAGCTAAACCCGCCTCAGTCCAATATCGAACCTAGAACAACTGACACAGTTGCCGAGCGTACTAACCACTACGCTACCGCGGCGGGTCTAGTTCCACTTCAATCGACTTAAAATTATTACAAAGAGAAGCGTCTTACATGCTATGGAATGCGCCATTCCTACATTGCAATAATTCGTTCCTTCCGTTCGTGAAGAACGCTGCACTGAAGTATCAAAACGGCTTGGGATAATACTGGAAGCTTCAAGGTGCAGGTTGGTGCGCATCACGGGTCATGGACGAGCTGCTGGCAAAAGTAGGGGAATGGGTCCCTCAGTGCAGCCCTGCCTCAGTGCATGATATTTGCCAATGACGTGGGAAAGCTTGCTGAGTGCAAAGAGGAAGCACAAAAGAGCCTATAAGACGTCCAAATGGCAATGGAAAAGGGGGAGGGGCTGAAAGTGAAGATGAAGAAGACAGAATACCTAGTTTTCAATTGAAGTGGACAGGTACCAGAGAGGAAGTGGTGAATTGCGTTGGACACAACAGTTCTCGTCCGATCACCGAAGTTAAGCAACGCAACCCCAGCTAGTACTGACATGGGTGGCCGCTTGGGAAAACTGGGTACTGCTAATACCCAAAAATCGTCGCAGTACTGTTGTGCGCGGGGTGGATGGGAGCCTGGTTGGGGATAGGCGGGGGTGGAGGATTGGAACCCTCAGACGTCTTCTTTAGCTAACTTTATTCTCGTATAACGAGATCTGACACCAATGTATTAATGAATGGAACCAGTGTGGACAAGATAGAAAGAGGAAGAATAGAGCGATAAAAAAAAAAGAGGGCACCGAGAACTTCTTGCCCATTCAAACTACGCCCTGATTGGCCCTGTACGACCAGTAAGTATATCACTGGTGCCCTAAATTTCCTCTATTGATAAAATTTATACTAAAATAAACTATGCATTTAGAATAAGCTTCAAGAATTACAAGGACCTACAAGTACATCCAGTAAACTTTCCAAATCGTGGGCAGTGGATTTCAGTGTGCGACATCCTGACCTTTGGGGCTTTCTGATACCATTCAACAGGCTGATGAATTATTAATATTGCCTCATGAAAGACACTATATCAAAGATAAGAAAGGTAATATATTAGCGCTCACGCTCTATGAAATGGTCCTCTGTTCTCTACTATTATTTCACGACATTACTATAGAAGATGTTAGAAGCATCTTTAATTGTGACACATATACCGCATATAAATTCAATCGATCATATAAACCAACTCCTAACCCTTTTCCCGCCTCTGGCAGGGTCGGGTACGCATCTTGTCCCTCTGAATGGACACAAGGACGGTATATTGGTCATTGTTTTTCCGTAGCAGGTTGCCGACCAAAGCTGCAACCGCTATGCTTATTTATCGTCGGTCTACTGTTCGTTGGCGAATTCCACCGACGCCAGGGGGAGAGTTCCTAACCTGGAAAATTTGCCTCATTTACCCATTGCGTAGTTGAGAGGGTTCTTTTACGTGCAAGTGACATCGGACACCCACACGGGACCTCGGTTTTACTTCTCATCCGAAAGAAGGCTCAGTCGTGGCCTCTCTCTCTCTCTCTCTCGCCCAAAAGAAGCCAATCCACCTCGATCCAGTATCGAACCTAGAATTACTAACACATTTGCCGAGCGTGCTAACCACTACGCCACCACGGCGAAGTCGTGAGATTTTGAATTACAGCACCAGTCTGGAGATGAAAACCACTTATTAGTATAATAAACAGAAATCCAAGTTCTCAGTAAGACGTGGGCGGCTTCGTTTGATTACTTAACACCGGCTACCTACTATTGAAGCTAATTTACCGAGGTCCATCCTACACCTCAGAACCTACGTATATTTCACTCCATATAAAGCAATTAGCAACTAAGAACCCCTTTCCTGCCTATGGCAGGAACCCATTTTTGTCCTCTGAATGGACGTATGGGTGATCTATTGGATGGTATTTTTACCCAGCCGGCTGCCAACCTACTGTTCGTTGGGGCGCTCCACCAACACCAGGGGAATTCTGTACCGATCTGGTTGTTGCGTAGTGGAGAGGGTTCTTTTCCGTGCAGTGGTGACATGGTACCAGGGCCGGGGCTATATTTTGCGGGGCCCCGTGAAAACATGAAGCAGGGCCCTTCTATCAATAGGTTCATTAATCCGAATGCGCGGGGCCCTGTGCCGTCGCACTGTTCGCATACCCATCACGCCGGCCCTGCATGGTACACACCATCCGACGGAAGGGGTACTCGGGAAAGTGCAATTTCCAGCATTTTCTACTAGTTTTGATAAACCAGGATATTCGACGGTGTCGCAAGAACCTCTGACCAGAATATAGGGATTTCCGGCCAAGGAATCGGGACAATTCCGAAAAGGCAGGATACACCTGATAATCTCTTCCTACACACACACACACACACACACAGAAATAGGCAATGGTCTAGTTCGAAATCCACCCACACACAGCTAAGCGCAAAAAAACAGTGGGTTCGAGGGGAGGGGGGAAGTGGCAATCGAATCTGAATGCCACAACCCTGAAATCTAGAAGTATGAAAGGAAGAGGAGAAGGTTTCATTGTTGTTTTAGGGTCCTTCAACTTCAGCGGCCATTAGAGCCCCGTCCACTGCGTAGTTTTAATGCAGAGTCTACACAGACATTACGCTGTTACGACGATTTGGGTATTAGCAGTATCCAGTGTTCCCAAGTGGTCACCCATGCAAGTACTAGCTGGGGTTGTGTTGCTTCACTTCAGTCATCAGGCGAGAACTGGTATGTCCAACGCAATACAGCCGCTCAGGAAGATGAGAATGGTGTGCCACCTGTCTTGCGCTATCCCTCAAGTTTCACGTTGAATTCAGTTGAATCGCGTACGCATTACTTCCTCTTTTGTGATAACGTACTCTAGTCATAGGTTAGTCACGTGATCAACGTGTCTCTCTCTCTCTCTCTCTCTCTCTCTCTCTCTTTTGATTAAAGGTTAAACCTCGTATTCATCTTCAAGTTGACATGATCATTTCCCTCATGCTCGGAAAAAGTCGCCAACATCGGCCAAGATGATTGAACCTGCAACGGTGACCTTAACAAGTCCAGCACGCCACTACTGAGCTAACGAGCAGGGGACATCTTGCCGCCTGAAAACTGCTCTTATAATCCTTTATCACAAGCTCAAATGGTCATTTAGAATATCTTAGACGGCTTTGGGCGAGTCGTTCAAATGATGTATAAGCAACGTTATTGTGTCTATTAATATACCCAATAAATTACTAGATATCTACACTTCATTGTGCAGCTATCATTAAGGGGCCTCCAGGGCTAAGGGGGTTCAACTTCGTACGGCTAGTAAAACAAGTTCAACAAAAAGCCATTGACTGAGTTCCTAGAACTGAGCTCGATTCCAAATTATGGAGATACTGTATACGGTGATACCATCGACTGAATAAACGAAGCCCTATGTACATTGGAAAGAAGAACTAGTCAGAAGTAATGTGATAAATGGTCCCAGACTAGAGCCCGGGAGATGGTTATAGGTGTTTTAGTCGGTTGTTCGGGACAGTTGTACCCGTATCTCTCCCTACCTTAAAGACCCCCCCCCCCACACACGCTTTTGAAGAAGAACCCCACGCTAATGAAGAAGAGAAGGATGGTGAAGAGCAATGGGGTTTCCAAAAGGTGGGATTGTTGTTGTTTGTTGGTGTTTTAGGGCCCTTAAACTACAAAGGTCATTAGAGCCCCGTCCACAGCGTAGTTCTTATGCAGAGACTGCACAGACACTACACTAATGCGACGATTTTTGGGTATTATCACTACCCAGTTTTCCCAAGCGGCCACCCATGTCAGTACTAGCTGGGGTTGCGCTGCTTAACTTCAGTGATCAGACGAGAACTGGTGTGTCCAACTCAATTCGCCGCTCCCAAAAGGTTAGAATTGAACTCAGTCCCTACTGGTACGCAAGGCGGAATCATCAATACTAACCCCTTTTCGTGCCTATGGCAGGGTCGGGTGCTCATTTTTGTTCCATTGGGGCACATGAATGATCTGCTGGAAGGTATTTTTCTACGCAGCCGGTTGCCAACCTAATGGTCCTCAGGGTCCGCTCTAGCGCTTACGTCGCCCCGGACAAAAAGACAAATTGCCGCCCCTTAAGAATATAATGCAAGTTCAAGCAGCAGTTTTTCTCACAATTACAGCCAAAATGGCGCCCGGGACTAATGCCCGGGTTGCACCCTCATCCCTAGAGCGGGCCCTGCTACACTTATTGAACGTCGCGTTGGTCTATTTTGATTCGACGGGACGCTTTTTCTCCACTGACGCTCCTATACCTGCCGAGATACACGTGCAGATGCCATCGTGCACACCACATGGGACTACGGTTTTACTTCCCATTTGATGAAAAGAGCCGGGATCGAGGATCGAACCTGAAACTAGTGGTACCACCGAGGAGGCTACCCTTCCACCCGGAATGACACAAAAATTAGTACGATGAAGTAGAGTTTGAACAGAGGCCCTACATATAAGTTGTGAGACATGTTTTCTAAGGGCTTAGTACCCTTCCTTTCCCGTTTTCCATTCTAAGGTTAAAAGGAGCCCAAAGTCCCTTTGAGTGGTCTTAAGAGAGAAGTGATACGGTTATGACGTCAAATTGCCAAACAAGTAACATAAAAACCAATACCAAACTGTTGCGGTTATGACTTTTCGATATCCGTCTAACTTCCATATATCAAACTAACTACCTAAATATCTGCTAAGGCTCATAAAAAGGACCTTAGTTATATGAGATGGTGGATATGTGTGAGAGGATGTTGATTATGAAATAAATACATTTCTTTGTATTCATCCTCACACCCTTATCCCGCCTGTGGCAGAGTCAGGTCTGCAGGTCCTGGCCCTCGACTCCTGACTATCTCCAACTAGGTCCCCAGCCACCCCACAAACCGTCATATCCCTTCGTATAACCTGCTCCCACGTCTATTTTTTTTTTTTTTTTTTTTTGCTCCAGGTCTTTCAGTAATGTCCATCTCCGTAATGGACCTAATCAGCTCATCCTCTCCTCTTCTCATAACATGCCCAAACCACCTTAATCCTGTCCATACCATCCCTACTATACCTCAGCATGCTCACTTCAACTACTCGCATTTTATTTTCATGGCTCTTCCGCACTGCCCAGCACTGTGATCTATGTAGCATACCCGGGTACATATTTTTACCCAGCCGGCTCTCACCAAAATAGCAATCCTATTCTTATTTATCGTGGTCCTACTGTTCGTTGGGGCACTCCACCGACAGCAGGGGGAGGAGATGCCCCATCTACCAGGTACAGTAGGTGGCATGTTCAGTAACTGCGTCACTGATTCTGGGTTCGATACGGGTCCAAGGTGGGTTGGTTTCTTTCGAGCGAGATAGAGATTCCTTGAGTGCGTGTCTTCTTTCGGATGAGAAGTAAAACCGAGGTTCCTGATGCATTATCTGCCATGTGAGTTGAGTGCCGGCTTGCTCAGTCTAGATCACTAAGTTTTCCGATATCGTCAGCAAATGCCATGCACTGAGGGGCCCATTCTCCTACTCCCGTCAGCGGCTCGTCCATAACCAGAATGAAAAGGTATGGGCTTAGTGCTGAGCCTTGGTGTACCCCCAACCTTCACTGGGAAGCCCCCAGTGAAGGTTCCCCAAGTGAAGGGCCCCCAGTGAAGCCCCAGTTTCATCAAGGTGCCCTTACCCTGGCTATGGAACCATCATACATATCCTGAACTATTCGAATAAACCCTTCTTCTATCGTAATACTTCACAAACAACCTGTCGTGGAACACTGTCATAAGCCTTCTCCAAGTCGATAAAGATGGCATGGAGATCTTTCTTTACTGCCCTATACTTTTCGATCATCTGCCTCAGAATGAAGATTGGTTCCATTGCGGACCTACCTGACTTAAACCCAACCTGAGTCTTACGGACAGTAGTTCTATCCCGAAGGCGGCATTTTATTACTCTCTCCCAAGAGCTCCATGGAATGACTCATTATCCAACATCTGACCAACATATGACCAACATCTGAAGTGAAGAGGAAAATAGTTTTAAAAATATAAAAGTAAACTTACACTTTGACATACTGCGTATAGGGTAGGAGGGGTCTTATCAAAGGGCCGTATATGTATGTATCAGTAGAATAAAATGAGTATGCGCACTGGACCCAACAGTGAAAATATTGATTTTTGTCCTGCAACCAAAGTGTCAATAAATTGCAAAAAAAAAATATAGTCGAGTCATCAGTTGCAAGAACATAACTTGGATCAACCTGTGGCACATCACAAACTCTGGCGGAAAATAGTTTGCTAACAAATATTTGCGATAATTGGAATTATTTTTAAAGAAAAAAATATACTTACTCTTTGGATACAGAGAAACAAAGAAGACAATATGAGTGCATCAGGAAAAAGTCTTATCGGCTTATGGTTGTATCGCAAAAATGAGGAACTTTGGGCTCTGAAAGATGACGCTGCTATAAAAGTAAGACCAAAATTTGTATATTAATATATTTAACAATCACTTTAAATTCAATTTTAAATTTCTTTCAAAATTAATTCTAATCATAAATTCATATTTAGTAATTAAGAATAAAATCAAAATCACATCTAAACGTCCGCAGTCAATATAAGTAAAATATTTCATTGTAAAATTTAGATCCAATCTCACATATTTTGGGTTAAAATGATATTTAATATAATTTCATAAAATAATAAATATCACACTTTTTTGACTGATTATTTTATCCGGTTTAAACTGTTTAAGATAAGTAATGGCCTTTAACTACATTTAATTTAGCCTAACTACTCTTAGAGGTACTTTACCGGCCCCAGAGGACACCAACTTCGACACCTGGAGAGTTTGCTGAAATATTCGTTTATTATTATTCAGTAAAATGGCTATTGAATCTCGATGAATTACATGAATTTTATTTTACGAATTTAAACAGCAATTCAAGTAGAAAAGGGTTCAATGGGTCCACTAGACTGACGACAGTTCCAATGTCTTCACTGGACTGACAAGGGGTCCAATCGCTTCACTGAACTGACAAGAGGGACTACTAACTCCGCAGGACTAACAAAAGAGCCTCATTACCCCATCATCCTGACATTAGGGCCTATGGATTTACTATATATTCAGAGTTCGCGGGATGCATTAAACTGGTAGTATAAAGAAATTCATGAAGCTCCACTACCCGGACAAAAATGAATGAGTTCACAGGCCTTCACTAAAAGGGGTAAATTAAAAAATCTTAACAGACTTCATTAAGGAGATGTAAGAGGCCCAGAGTTCTAGTAAACCAGCAAACAGCTCCACCAAACAGAATCAACGGATCCATTAGGCCTACTACCAGATGAAGGGTCCCTAAGGACCCACTGAACAGATGAAAAGCGCCCACAAACTGCATTAAAATAGTAAAACCAATATACAGAGTTCCACTGCCTGACTTAAATGAATTCACATGCTGGCCTAGAGGAAAGGAAAGAAATTCATACGTTTTACTAAATTGTTAAAAAATGGGCCCAGTAAACAAACGTTAGGGGTACTCAGTCTACACTAAAAAGCTCACAGGGTCTATTAAACCTTCGTATCAAAAGAATAGACGTTCACAGGCTCCACTAATTTGAAGAAAAGGGGTTTACTTGTCCCATTTTAAACTGTCCTAGAGGATCGATTAAACTGAAGGAAGGGCCCTATAGGGCCCAGTAAATCAGCATTTGATTGATTTGCTGTTGTTTAAGGACCCTTCAACTACAAGGCTATTAGAGCCCCGTCCACTGCATAGTGCTAGTGCAGGAACTGCACAGGGCTGAGGCACACGACGATTTTTGGGAACTAGCGGTACCCAGTTTTCCCAAGCGGCCACCCATGTTAGTACTCGCTGGGGTTGCGTTGCTTAACTTCAGTGAACAGACGACAACTGGCTTGTCCAACGCAATAAGCCGCTCCCCCAGTAAATCAGCAAAAGGAGTCCAGAGGGTCCAATAAGTGGGGAAAAGGGGTTCAGAGGATCTAATAATCCAGGAAAATGGCTTCAGAGGATCCAATATGCCAGGAAGTGGATCCAGAGGGCTCCATTACCCTAACAAAGATATCCAGATACCCAGAGGCCACACCTAAACTGACAGAAGAAGTTCGCAGACTGCATTACAGTACTAATCCATAATAGTATTAATTTTCAAATATTTGTTTTCAAAATTAACATTACAGAATATAAATTTCAGACATGTCACTTCCAATCTGTAAAACAAAGCGCATTACAAACAAATCAGAGGAGTAAGTAAGGACCAGAGTTAAAACTCTGCTTGAGGCACATCCACATAAAAGTATTCATTGTAATCAAATATTGACACGAAAAATGAGTTAGGACCATTGTGAAGTGTGAAAAACATGCATTATTACGAAAAGAGTCTCACTCCTTTATACATTTTTATATTCCAAACATTCAATGTCAGCCCAAGCATGCCGCCTCCAAGAAATTTACTAAAAATATTACTGTCGTTATTATTTGAAGGAAAAATTGAATCAAAACGAAAATGAAGATCCAGAAATAGAGCAAAAATACGAAAAATGTCACTCAGTTATATTTTCACTCAAAAATCAAGTTGGAGGACTGGCAAGAGTACTAAAAACATTTCAAGTGAGTAATAAAAATTTTAATTGTTAATACTTATGAATTAAAGTTATGAACACTGCATTCAAATTCTATTGAAAAATATATAATCCAAGTTGAAAACATAATACGCTTAATTTTTCATTCACAAAATTCTCTTACTCGACTAGATATTAATTAAAAATGATAAAAATTATCAATTATTTTTGCACAACAGGACAGAAACGTAAATGTCATTCATATTGAATCACGACCTTCAAAAAGAAGAGATTCTGAATATGAAGTTTATGTAGAAGTTAAATGTGAGGACTCAAAAATGGGAGAATTAATTGGCAATTTGAAAAAGGAAATATCCTGCCTTAATTTGAGCGACTATGATGACGGCCAAGAGTTTCCTCCACCGACTCCACTTTCTGACGGTTCTTTTGGTAAAAACACTTTAACTTTCTATTAATTTATTTCTTTTTCAATTCTCAGGAGGGGAGAGGGGGGGTCATGAAAATGCAAGTGGGAAAAGCAACTACTAGCCCTTTCTCACCTGTTGCAGGGTCAGGTACCCACTTTTGTCCCTCTGGGACTCACGGGCGATTTGTTGGCCGGTATTTTTAAGCAGCCAGCTACCGACCTAAGCTGTAACCCCTATACTTATTTATCAGCGGCCTGTTATTCGTTGGGGCACTCCACCAACGCCATGGGATGAGCTCCTACACCTGCGAATTTTGCCTCATCTACTCGTTACATGGTAGAGAGGGTGATATCGTGCACCACACAGGGATACAGGGCCTCTCTCTCCCTCGTCCGAAAAAAAGCCATCCAAGCTCGATCCAGCATCGAACTTGGAACCACTGATTGGATGACATCGCCACCGAGGCGGGTCAAGTCATGACAAAAATACGAGGAAAATCTCGGAAATGATTGCAGAAATCATCATTACTAACTTTTTCCGCCTATGGCTGGTTAGGGTGCCCATTGAAACACATAAGCGATTTGTTGGACGGTATTTTCTGCAGCCTGCTCCCAACCTAATGCTGCACCTCTGTGCTTATTTACTGTCGGCGCATTTTGATTTGTTGACGTACTTTTTTCTTCGCCGAGGCCAAGGGGCGAGCTCCTACACATGGAAATTTTGCCAAACTACACCTACATTTTACTCTATGTAGTTATTTTACAGCTTTACTTTCTAACGGATGGAAGGGTGGGCTGAGGATCTTTCTACCCGGTCCATGTTCGAACTAGTCCCGCACGCCACCTCAGCATCACCAAGGCAGTCTAACCGCGCTATTTCTATTCAGTTGCGAAAATTAGTCTTATTAACCTACATTAAATACACTAGATAACCCAGTTTCCAACTATGGCAAGGTTAAGCGCCCATTTGTTTTACCGAAGCTGGGAACATGGGAACACAGGCGATCTAATGGAAGGTATCATTATGCAGCTGGCTGCCGACTAAGTTTAACGTCGGCCTATTTTTAAATCAGGGGGCAATGCTGTTCACAGACGCCAGGAGGTGAGCCCTTCACCCAGAAATTTTGCACATCTTCACGTATATTTTAATCCAGGTAGAAGGGTTCTTTTACCAACATTTGGGGTTTAGCAGTGAGATGATTAACGTCGGTTTATTAGCTGCTGAAGGCCGCTCGGTGACCTCAAAGGCCATTCATTCCATTCACCATTACCTGCAACTTGCAAATTTGTTCCTGAAACAGGAGGCGTCCTGCACGTGGAATGCAGGTGACGGCTTCGCTCTCGTTAAAGCAAATCACCCTAGGTCAAGATAGTATCTGTAGTCTTTCTAGATGACCAGTATTAGAAGAATTTCATTCTCTTTCTTGTCAAAGCAAAGCAACTACTAACCCTTTTCCTGCCTATGGCTATGGCCGGCAACCGGCTGCAGAAAAATCTATGACCAATATATCTCCCTGTGTCCATTCAGAGGGACAATGCCCGACCCTGCCATAGGCGGGAAAAGGGTTAGGAGTTGCTTTGGCAGGGTCGGGTACCCATCTTGTCCCTCTGAATGGACACATTGGACCAATGTGTCCATTGTCCATGGACTCTGAATGGACCAAAGCTGCAATATCATTATCTTTCTTGTCAACTATCAGTTATTTTCAAATGTATTTTTTAAGATTACGAAGGAATGCCATGGTTTCCAAAGAAGTTACCAGATTTCGACTTATGTGCCAGTCGGGTCCTCATGTATGGTAATGAATTGGATGCAGATCATCCGGTATACATTTCAGACCTCACAGTTAATATTTCCCAGACTTGTAGCCGATCAGGATTAAACATCTGTTTTAATTAGTTTTTTAACGATGGTCACTCAGCTACTGTCAATAATTTACCAGCGTCAGCATTGGGACAAGGTCCTACGACTAGGAGTGACAACTACGGCTGGAGTTTCTTGTGGGTCCTCGGGGAAACAGTTATTTCGTAGTGCAAGGCCTCGGTATGAGGTCAGAAAAGTCCACACCGTGCCTGCAGCTGTTACCATGGAAATTGAACCTGATGTAGGCACCCTGACCGGCTACAAGTCCCAAATCTTTTGTTTCATTTAAGGCTTCTATACGAAAAAAAAAACATAACTTAAATATCGCTAATTGTTAAATATTTGTGATTACTAGGGATTTAAAGATGAAAAATATAGACAACGAAGAGCGTTCTTTACGAATTTGGCAATGAATTATAAATAGTAAGCGTATTCCATGTATTGGCCTAATTTGATAAATACAATTAAAATAATTATAAATATAATTTTAATATCGATTAATCAATCTGAAATAATACTTTTCTAGTGGTCAACCGATTCCCAAAGTAGAATACACTGTGGAAGAGACAAAGACATGGTAACGACAATAATTTCATCGGTTTAATTCCTTCGCGGATATTAAATGTCATTCAACTTTGTTTTATTAGGTTATGACCCAATTCTCTCAAATTTATTTTAAAGAAAATCACTTTCGTAATTACATTCCGTATAACATTTTTTCCAGGGGTACCGTGTTCACTGAACTGATGAAACTATATCCCACACATGCCTGCAAAGAGTATTTGACTAACATGCCTCTGCTAACGAAATACTGCGGTTATCGGTATAGTTTATTTTTAGTGTAATAATATTATTAAAGTGATCTTTTAATAGTTGACTTTATAAGATGGGATACAAATCACGTGTGTAACCCCCCCCCTCCCAGTGGCGGTTTTAGGCACGTGCAAACTGTGCAAATGCACGGGGCCTCGCTTTTGCAAGTTGCAAATTTTTGGAAAGGGCCTCGCACTTTCAATTTGCACAGGGCCTCGCGTATGCTAGAACCGCCACTGCCCCCTCCCCCACAATCTCGCTGTGTACATAAGTCATTGATATTTTTCAAAGGCCTTAAAATCATCAATTATCCAAAATTCCCGATGTAAATCGTAGTGCAAGTTATTAAAAATTACCATCCCATCCGCCAATCACAGCTGTCCCAAGCACTGTTGGTGAGCGTCGAGCAAAAATTTCATTTCGCACCTTTCAATATTCATTTAATTTGTAATAGTGCAGTAAATTATTTTTATCTAGCTTATAGCCGGTTAACTTAACAATCACTTTACCTTCCTGAGTAGATGTATTACGGCTGACATCATTTCTCAAAACAATAGGTGACAGGACGTCCTACATGATCAATTCCGTTAAATGTTTTTTATCCCAGAACACTCGTTTCGATTTTCAACATCTGCCAACCTAAAATACAGTATAACTATTAAACTATTTTTAATAACTGAAAAACCTACATTTTCATAAACCATTTCGTTTACTTTTTCGATACAGATACGATAACGTCCCACAACTGGAGGATGTCAGCAAGTTTTTAAAACGTGAAATTTTATATCATTTCTAGTTTATTTTTACCTTCTAAATCGCAGATCATAATTGAGTTACTATTTCTTTATTGAATTAGAGAGAAGTGGTTTTCAAGTCAGACCTGTTGCTGGATATCTATCATCCAGAGACTTTTTAGCAGGCTTGGCATTTCGTCTCTTTCATTGTACTCAATATATACGACATAGTTCAGATCCCTTTTATACACCAGAACCGTAAGATTCATCTTCCTCTTCTACTTACCACACATTTCTTTGCTAACAACTTATGTTAAATCATTTTTTTTTTAAATTTAAGTGACTGTTGCCATGAGTTATTGGGACACGTGCCCCTATTAGCTGACCCAAGTTTCGCTCAGTTCTCTCAAGAGATTGGTCTTGCTTCACTTGGGGCCTCAGACGAAGAAGTACAAAAACTGGCGACGGTTTGTGAGAATTTCCAAATATATTTCAATGACTGATATTGCTTTGCGCGCTTCTGCACTAATTTAAATTTTATTTATTAGTGTTACTTCTTCACTGTGGAATTTGGATTATGCAAACAGGATGGAGAGATGAGAGTTTTTGGAGCAGGTTTATTATCATCCGTAGCTGAACTCAAGGTAAATTATAAAGTTATGTAATGTCAGTGACTTGTAATAAGAGGGGAGGAGGAGCTCGTTAGGTCCATTACAGGAATGCAGGTGGTTGGAAGCACCCGGGGCATGGGAAGACCAAAGCAGAAGTGGGAGCATGTAGTACGTAAGCATATGGTAGAGTGTGTGGTGACCGGGGACCTTGTGGGAGATAGGTGGGAGTGGAGGGCTAGAACCCGCAGACCCGTCCTTGCCACAAGCGAAATAAGGGTGTGATGATGATTGTAATGTCAATGACTTAAACTTCAGTTTTATAATGGATTATTTCCTAATGTGCATTTCAGCATTCGTTATCAGAGAAAGCGTTGGTTCTTCCGTTTGATCCTCCAAGAACAGCCCAACAAGAATGCATCATTACAACATTCCAAGACGTTTATTTCTTTTCAGAAAGTTTTGAGGAAGCAAAAGATAAAATGAGGTCAGTCTGAAATAGTTATCTTTATTATTCAATACATGATACGGCGATTAGACTTCAATGCATAATGTGAGGTAAAATATTTCTTTGACTAATTAGGGAATTTGCTTCAACTATTACAAGACAATTTGGTGTCCGCTATAATCCCTACACTCAAACTGTAGACGTATTAAGTAACGCACAAAAAATTGCATTATTAGTCAGTGAACTCAAAGGTGATCTCTGCATTGTCAGTAATGCTTTACGAAAAATTAAAGAGCAAGACATTGACGGAGTAGAAGATGAAATATTGGAAGACAAACTCCGGCAGCAACTTACCAATATTGAAAATTTGGCCTCGAACGGAAAAGTCTAGAACAGGTTTCTGTATAGACAAATATACTAGTGTACTTCAAACTACTTTAATTGTTAAACTCGATGTTATTAATGAAGAACATTAATCGCCATTAATCATCATCATCATACCCTTATTCCGCCTGTGGCAGTGTCGGGTCTGCAGGTTCTAGCCCTCACTCTCGACTATATCCCACCAGGTCCACATCCACCCCCCACACTACCATATCCTTAAGGTCAATACTCACACGTCTGCTTTGATCTCCCCTTGCCCCGGGTGCTTCCAACCATTTGCATTCCTTTAATAGACCTAACGAGCTCTTCCTCCCCTCTTCGCATAACGTATCTATACTATCTCAATCAACTTTCTTTCTTCTTTTTCTGCGAAGTCCCCCCACCCCAGGCTACCTCTAATATCATTCCTAAGTTATTAATGAAGATCATTTATATATTTTTGTTACCTTTTCAGAATTATTCTTTAAATTTTGCGTCAAAATATCTGATAATTTCAATTAGAGAACAAAAACAGAACATCATCCATTTTGGCGGATAATTCCATTTTCGAAAAAGCACTGCGCATGCGCGGCACAATTCTTTTCTGTATGTGCGTGCGCACTTTAAATTCTATAAATGAGAATAAGGACTCGTTAGGCCTTCTTTACACATTTTAAATTTAATTAGTAACTGGTATGGCCCTATCTTAACGTACCTCGCATATGCATCGAGAATTTACAACTACATATGGGCTGCAAATTAAATTACTGTTAATGACGTTGACACATTACCAATAATTTGGCCAAATTTCACTTTGCTCTCCTTCCTTGGTGTTATTCTTGTATCCACATGTAGTTAAGTAATGTGCAATATAAAACAGTCAAAAAAATGTTAATCATCAATAAAATATAACGCCATGCTGTTGAAACGTGGTAGACTTGTATTTAATATTTTTCTTTCGTTTTTCTGGAACATATATACATTCAGATGTAGTTATGATGCCATATCAATGAACAACGGGGCGATGTCATAAATATTTTAGATAACGACCTAATTTCAAACTGAAGTTTACGCGCTAACAGAATTAAGAACCGCAGCACAAACAAAATCGCTTATCAACATACAATTAATTTAAGATACAATTTTAAACTTGTCATTATCAAATCAATTTGGTTTTAATTTGAGTGAAATTCAAACGATAGACTAGGCCACCAAGGTGTCGTATAACAACAATTAGTCTATATAAATATCTTCGATTGGATAAGCTGTTTCAATGAATTTCTGATAAAATCGTTGGAAGGCTCTTCTGGAAAACAGGATCTCCGATTATTTTTTGTACAAGAAACAATTAACAAACATTACTTATACTGAAATTTTAGTTTACCCAACTGCCTCTGCTACTGGTCTAGTTGATTCCTCACCAATAAAGACATGACATGCGAATCGTTGTTGAGTAGGATGCTTCGTAATGAATCCAAAATACCTAAAGAGAAATATTTAAACTACTTCTTTTTGTTCTGAGCAAACGATGAATCAGAATTTTAAGGCGAAAAAACAACACATTATTACCAACCTATAGTCATTTGGATGAAACCCACAAAATGATATATTCTTCAAGCAGAAGAAATAATCATGACACGGAACTTCATTTGGCTGAAAAGGAAATATTTTTTTTGTTGCTGTTGTTGTAGAAAATAACCTCATGAACTCAAAATTTTATTTATGCTTTCAAACTTCATACCAAAGGTTTGCTTTTATCCACCATACGTAAGCCTTGGTCCCCAATTTCCAAAATGCAAGGATGTGGATTCATTCCTTCACCTTCTTTGGTACCAGTAATTTTTCGTATTGCTTGACACAAAACTTCATTTCCTTTATTACAATTTACTTCAATCGACCCAAGAAATTTCAGTATGAATCTTTCTTTCTTTACTTTAATACCTTCTATATTTAATTCATTTAAGTTAATTTATCTACATCAATTATAATTATGTTGGCTCAATTGAATGTCTTTCTCACCTGGGTCAAAATCTGTATACTCAACATCTGTAACGTAAGCACTAGGAAAAATACCGGATTTTCCAGTTCTTAAATTAAAACCTGAAATTCAGTTATTGACATTGCTTTTTATGTAATTTTTTTTTTGTAATAACAACGTTAACTACTCGAAAAAAAGACCTACTTACCTTCACACCATAAATCGTCTGCTTCTCTCTGAACATATAAAGGGTCGCCTATTTCAATTTCAACTTCGTCATGATGCCTTGGAATAAATTTATGCAAACCTCTATGTGTGGCCTCTAGGGACTCTAAAGTTGTTGTTGAGACACCTGAACTAGAGACTGGAGAACTTGGAGAACATGAACCTAATAATTACGAAAACTGAAATTATTATTTATATGTTCCTAGATTTCGATCTACCAATTAAAAACTGAACCAACCATCGATAATACATTAAAAAAATAACTAGTTTGTTGACACCCTAATCAGAAATTTGTATTTGGCTTTACATTCTATTCCCGTTTATTGGAAATCAGGCCAGGATCGACCCCGAGCTCATGTCAAGGTAAATGAATATAGGGCATACCAGTGATGGGGTACACCAGGAACTGCCTTTCTTCACAGGGTCAATCACTGTTGGTTGTTGTTAGTGTTTTTAGGGCCCCTCAACTACAAGGTCATTAGATTCCCGTCCACTGCATAGTTCTTATGCATAGACTGCACAGACACTACGCTGATGCGACGATTTTTGGGTATTAGTGGTACCGAGTTTTCCCAAAAAGCCACCCATGTTAGTACTAACTGAGGTTGCGTTGCTTAACTCCAGTAATCAGACGAGAACAGGTATGTCCAACGCAATAAGCCGCTCCCGGCTCAATCACTGAAGGTAAACAACGCAACCCCAGCTAGTACGCAATCCCACTAGGTACGGGGAACACGGGGTTCTAACGGACACTGTAGATGAAGGGCCCTAAAATACCAACGAAACAAACAATTCACCGACTCACTACTTGAAAGTCAAAATAATTAGGCTACTTACATGAAGCCGGACACCTAAATAGAGCAACTCCTAACCCTTTTCCTGCCTATGGTAGGGTCGGGTACCCATCTTATCCCTCTGAATGATCACTGGGTGATATATTGGACGGTATTTTTCCGCAGCCGGCTACCGACCAAACCTGAAACCCCTTTGCTTATTTATCGTCGGTCTACTGTTCGTCGGGGACATCTACCGACGCCAGGGACAGAGCTCAAACACCTGAAACTACCCGTTGCAAAGTAGAGAGGGTTCTTTGACGTGCAAATGCCATCGTACACGACACGGGACCTCGGTTTTACCTCTCATCTGAATGAGGGCACATTCGGGGCCTCTCTCTCTCTCTCCCGAAAGAAGCCAACCCACCTCGGTCCAGTATCGAACCTAGAACCACTGGAACAGTTACCGAGCACGCCACCCACTGCCACACCGAGGCAAGTCCGCCGGACACCTGAATCGGGATTGAAAATAGATTGATCGTCTTTAATATAATGGTTCCGTAAGAAGCCCAATCAAAATCAGAAAGCTTCTGTCGTGTTTTCAACAACTCCTGTTTCTTATGATTCGAGACATTTTTCTCACCTACAATACTTGGTTGGCATTCAACGATTTTTACAGGTCACAAATAAACTTACCATTAACAGCTGGAGAGAAACTTTTGGCACCATCTGGAGAATGTGCAGTTGAATTACCACTATCTATATCCGTATGGAGTATTTTGTCTTCAGGACTTGAGTCGTCGTCTAAGAAACATAGGTCCGTCTTTAAAACTGTTAAAGAATCACCTCCCCTATTAATTTACCACAACTGACCTGCAAATCTTGGCCATTTTCGAAATGGAAATAATCGTCTTTGGTGTCGTTTTGGCTTAATGAATATTGATGAATCGTCAGGAACCTTCTGAGTAACATTGGAACTAGCTTGTGAGCTTTTCTCAGCTTCACTTATCTCTTCCGCTAAAGATAATGCTCGTGTTTTAAAGACTATGGAAGTACTAAACGCTGTGCAAAATTAAATCACCATTGAAATGTTGTACAGTACAACTGTAGGAGGTCTGGAACAAATTATGGACATGGCCGGTATACCTGGTTTATCTTTGGGAATTTCTGGAAGCCTTCGTCGTTTCCTTCCTGACGATTGCAAACTTTGTTGCTGATGACAATTATCTTGAACGGAAGAAGAATTTGAAGCACTTGTCCACAAAGGCTTATGAACAATTTCATTAAAACACCTCTAAAAATAACAAACAATTCAACAAATAGTTTAAATTAAGCCGTAATTACTTCCATTTAAAAACGATAACGGCTGAGAGGGGAAAAAAACGGTTTGAAACATTGTTAATATTTAGTAAAGAAATGCATACTTCATTCCAGTTTTCATTTTGAAATAATGAGTTGTTAGTATTTTTAGTAGTAGAAAAATCTAAACAAGTTCCATTATTTTTTGCACTAAATAACGTTTCATTGTGTTCATTTGCCAATGCATTACTTGGTGGGTTATTAAAATCGATATTTGAGTTATCTTTCAATACTGTATCTTCTTCATCATCATCGCTAAATAAGTCATCCAATAATATATCATCTGTCAATCTGAAATTTAAATGAGTTATGCGTTTTAAGATTTACTTCCGAGTTTAAACCACAAAAAAAATAAGCATGCTTTCTTTCAAAGTGATTTTGATTTCACTGCATTACAACAATGCTATGCTGGTTTGCAGTTTGATACATACCAATATAATTTTTTTATTTATCATATTTAATTTAAATTTCAATAAATTACCTTACCTTATTGTATTAAAGTCATATGTAAACATACCAATTTGAAAAAGATTTCTGATAAGCTATTCTATGTAAAGTGATTAAGTAATAACCATATTTCTGTTTAGTTCTACAAATTCATAGTACTGTAATATAATATCTTTTTGATCACATACCCAAAAACTGTCACTTTATAACAGAACGTAATCAATGTTAGATTGACATTTAAAGCCGTAACCAGTAAGATTAAAGCTATGAAATTCAATCATCTGGCTCACAATATATATACATCACTATGTGCAGCAATGCGTAATGACATTTCGTTGACGTAAGTTTTGTTTCCCCGTTCGTTATCAATTATAAAATCTACCATCTGGGAAGCTTAGAAATTGACAGATTGAATTATGATATAGTTTCAATATACGTACAAAAGTGCTGACATTACTGCAACACCAACAATTACATACAAGTCTTTCTCTAGGACATCTTTATAGTCCTTATTATTAAAATGATAAACATTGAAATAATTCTTACCGATAGCAATATGTTGGAGCTTTAATATGTTGTGGAAGTTTATCAAAAGCATCTCGAAATTGTTCAAATTGCGGATCCGCCATGTTCATTATAGATTTAATTCATTCTTTTTGCTTGCTCTACCCGAGCTTTCTGCCCTTTGCCTAAACCTTATCGCTGAATGCCCCACTCGGTTAGTGCAATGCACCCCCACGAACTGAAAGAATTGACTCAACCTACATGCCAATTGCAAATACAGTACACATCGGTTGAATGAAATCCAAAAGTCGTTTACGAGCATTTAAGAAAAACGTTTGCTCGCTTCAGAGCTCATTACAAATATGAATGTAGTTTACCGACAAGTCGGCAACTACTGTACTGTATGTCACCTACTGAAGCTAGAATTCTTTTTTTAACTTGTTAATGTGGGTGGTGGGGATTTTAAAAGACTACTGTGAGAAGAATTGCACATTATTTTATGAAGATATAATAATTGCTTTGATTTTGAAACATGTAACTACGTTTACATGATATTTATAACTTATTAATATAGAAATTATTATTAGCAGCCCATATGGCGGCGTTTAGGCCATTACTGGGTACTTGTGTAGTTTAGCGGGTACAGCACACTTGAACGATTTAA
>JAAFCE010001963.1:4378254-4404109 GCA_013389805.1 Trigoniulus corallinus | reverse complement strand
ACCGAAGCGCCACATTTCATCTGCTACGAATGACGAAATAATTCCTTGGGTTAAACTACACTTTTACCCCGAACCCAATGGTTAAGTGCAAAAATAGAACAACCGGGTAAAAGGGAAAGCGTAGCCTGATTTTTAATTTTATTAATAATTAATCCATCGTTTTCCCCTTTAACCTTCAAGCGCTCGCAAATTGGGCGGCAAATTGGCCGCCAAATTAAATAAAATTTTGTGCCACTGTAGCAGGACTGAATAAATGATTGGGACCACCTAGTATTCTCAAGTTGTATATTTGGTTACAACTTGCAATTAAAATTTTTTTTCCAACTCATGTCATTTTGGAGCAATTCGTTTTCAAAGTAGCTGGGGTTGTGGAGGATTACACAAACGGCCATTCTGCTGCCTTGCAAGTTCATAGGAAAGTGGTTCCCTATAGCAGGATTTTTGGGGCTCCATGGGACAAAGCACTGCAGATCCATGGTCCGACTATCAGGGTCCCACTATTGGGGTTTGACCATTGTGGTCCAACTAGCAGGGGCCCACTACCAGAGTCCCAGTATCAGTGCCCAAGTATCAGGGTCCGACTATCATGGTCCCAGTATCAGGGTCCGACTATCATGGTCCCAGTATCAGCGCCCAAGTATCAGGGTCCGACTATCATGGTCCCAGTATCAGGGTCCGACTATCATGGTCCCAGTATCATTTTCTCAGTATCAGAGTAAAGGTATCAAGGTGCCAGTATCAGGGTCCCAGGATTAGGGTCTCAGAATCAGGGTCCCACTATCAGGGTCCTACTATCATGGTCCCACTATCATAGTCCTAGGATCAGAGTCTATGTATCAGGGCCCCAGTGTCAGGGCCTGAGTATCAGGGTTAAGATATCATGGTCCCAGTATCAAGGTACCAGAATCAGGGTCACACTAGGTCACATCTAGTTTAGTTTCTCATTTAATTTCGTTTATATCTGTTTAATTAACTAGATTTGTCATGATGCCTTCTATAAACATCTAGTAAACTGCCATATGCAAAGAAAAATGAGAGGCGGCCAGTTTGCCGCCTTGCGAGCTTGAATGTCTGTCAAAATAACGCGAGCGCTTGAAGGTTAACCCACCTCCCCCCTTATTTTTATCACTGTCCGTTGTTATTAAATTGGTATTACTTTGCTGACAATTACTTGTATGACTTCGCTGTATAACATGGTACACTTTTAAGCACACTTCAAGAAATGTGGTGGCACACTTTTAAGTACACACTTTGTAGTACGCTTTAAATCGTCCAAGTGTGCTGTACCCGCTAAACTACACAAGTGCCCATTACTGTATATGGTATATCCTGTATATACCCCTTTCAGATCGTAATCATGCATATGATCGGCAACACATGATTACGACCATTCTCTTACTATATTGTTGACATTTCTTTTGCTATTTTAATTCGGTGTCTAATATTTTGCTATCTTCAGTGAGTACCTAATTCTTAAAAGTACATAAATTCTTATCGCTCGCTCCAATTTCATGTTCATTCGTCTTCCATTATCAACAACAGGAAGTTGGTGCAAACGGCGATTGCACTGCCGCCCAGAACCTATGCAGTACGTCAGTGCTCTGAAAGTGTGGTGGCGCTGTTGTCAACATTTCGGAAGGTAGTTGCTGGTCTGTGATTTTTGGTGTTTTTAAATAAATTTGTTTGAAAATGTTGTCCCGACTTGCTTTACGACCTGGTAAGTTATATATTCTATTACTAACGTTATATTTGTAAGTATTGGCGTGCTAATCCAGCTTCCCCATGCAACGTAAAAGCATTCCAAAACGCAGTCCCAGTTAGCCTCGGTGTCCTTGGCGAGAATAAAAATTTGTTTCACGAAATGAGATATAGTACCGGTCGCATGAACCTAAGAGTTTCACAAAGTTTTATCATTAATTTTGATCTTTGATTTCATATTAAGGTCCTCTTACTCTACTGTCAAGAACGCTGCCCATTCAAGTTAGGTAGGTGTTAATTATTTTATATGTTATGGGTTTTTACTTTTCCAATCTTGATTTTTACCATGTTAGAGTTTGCCATCATGTTGCCAAAAAGGAAGATGCAGAAGTACTTAACATTAAAGAAGGACCAGAAAGAGATTTAGTAAATTTTCCGCGAAGGTTGAGAGCTCGTAATCCAGGCAAAGTTCGATTGGGTCTCTTACCTGACGAATGGTTTGAATTCTTTTACAAAAAAACTGGAGTTACTGGTAATTCTTCTCCACTTCAATATCGCATGTTTCTATCATTATTTTTTATTGTTTTATTATGTTATATAAGTATATTTACTATATAAGAATATTTACTATCCTCTGTAGGCCCCTACCTGTTTGGAATTAGCCTTGTGACATTTTTGGTTTCCAAAGAGTATTATGTTTTGGAACATCAGTTTTATGAAGGTGTTGGTTTGGCAATATTTTGTTACATTCTAATTAAAAAGCTTGGTCCTCCACTGCGTACATATTTGGATAAGGAACTTACGGTAATATATGGCTTATTATTACTAGAGGGAGGCTAGGTTAATGCCATTGCTAATTTTACATTGTCATTCAATACTTAGGATTATGAAGGTGGATGGAAAAATTACAGAACAGGCAGCATTAATAATTACAAAAATGCAATAGCAGAAGAAGAAAAAGAGCAGTGGAGAATCCAAGGTCAAAAGCATTTATTTGATGCAAAAAGGGTAATGCTATACGTTTTGACTGTCATTAAAAATGTACAAATATTAACAGTGTCTTTATAACCTTTTCCTTTTAGGAAAACGTTCAACTACAACTGGAAGCTTCATATAGACAGCGACTATTGACTGCTTATCAAGAAGTTAAAAAACGATTGGTAAATGCGTACTATTTTAGCGTGTAACAAATCATACTTCGTAGTAGAATTATTAATGTTTTGTTTAAATTAAGGACTATCAATTGGAACTTCAAAGTGCAAGTCGCAGAATTGAACAAGTACACATGGTGAAATGGATTGCTGACAATGTTATTAAAAGCATTACACCTCAACAGGTAAACTGTCATTATTATGAACTATGTAACTTGTTATATCTAAGATATAATTCATTGATGCATCATTTTGCACAATGTTACTAGGAAAAAGAAGCTCTTCAACAGTGTGTTCGTACTTTAAAAACTTTGGCTACCAAATAATGAAATAAATTGTGATATTTGTAGCGCTTAAGATTTAAAAGTCAGTTGTTTTGGGGTAGTAGTGATTACCTTAAGGCTGATACATATTGCTGGAAACTTAAAGAACTGTGAATAAAATTTAGTTAGAACAACAACCACAATGTATTGATGTAAAATTGTAGCACTCGAGTATGTTATTCAATGAGGTGATAGTTTTGGAATGTTCACCAAAAGAAATTAAAACGTTTGATTTACAAGGGAGAAGATTTACTGAATATGAATAGAAAGTTGTAAAGTTGATTTTATGGGAACCGATTTTATATGCAAGAGCGAAATGTCATGTGTTTGCAGAAATGAGATTAAATATTTTGAGAGAGGGAAATAGCGGCTGTATTGCATTGGACACACCAATTCTCGTCTGCTCACTGAAGTTAAGCAGTGGTCGCTTAGGACCTAGAAACGTTTCTAGATTGTTGAAAATGCAGTTCAAATGTCTTTAAGAAGCTAGACAACACGAAAGTGGAATGTGTAACATTGAAAACACCAAATTCCTTTTTACACACCTTACATTTACTTGTGTTGCTTAACTTGCGACTACCTATTTAAGCTGGCCCTTTTCTTAATGAGAAAAACGTCGAAAAGCTCGTTACAAAACATTTATTTTACTCTTGGTAGTTTAATCATACAAGTAAAATCTTTTTACTACTGTTAATTTTATACTACTAACCACCAGTTAAATAGGATGACATGACGCTATATTAATGAACCGCTTGATTATAGAGCTTATAACAGCAGTCAAATACATAAATACTTTTACTTTACATTGAAGCAGTACTGACTTATTCAGCTGTTCATAAGCTAGCATAAGGGGCTCAACTCTCCATGGTGAACCCAGCACACATATTTTGAGGCTGGCATCCTTTTTATTCTTAAACACAGCTGCAGATTAGAAATGTGGAGTAGGGACCTAACTACTCTACATATTGAAGTAGCAGTTTATTTTTATTTACAGTGACTTCAATTCTAGCAATTTCAACGTACCAGTTCTCGTCAGATCACTGAAGTTAACCAACGCAACCCAAGTTAGTACCGACATGGGTGGTTGGTTGGGAACACTGCGTACTGCTAATTCCCCCACTTCTACTTCCCGCAAACAGCCGCCTCCACAGGGTCAGGTCCGTTATGGCTGCTTGGCCGACTCCCCTACCCGTTTACCGTAACAAACTATATAAGGAAAAAATTCGTGTCCTCAATCAGTCTACTACTCATGAATTTAAGTTCGCACTTCAAAAAATGTTTTATTTAGTAAAGAGAAATAAGATGAACATCAGAAAGGATCGGGATATCGAACTTCAATTCAGAGTTTATTTAATACGTACATCTAATATGTTTGGGAATCACACCACACGAGGAAATATGTACTTAACCAGCCCTAAACGGAATTTAAAAAGATGCTCAATGCCAAAAACATGTAAAATTTAATAACGCAATATTAACTAGTCGGAGTGTGTTTTAGACCATCTTTCCACACTGGAGAATTCCAAATTGCAGAACTGGTTCGTTTCATTAGTTTCTTCTTTTTGGAAGGAAATATACTGTCAAGTGGAGGAGGTAGCATCAACTCACTAGCTGGGAACACAATTTCTGGATGGAGATCCGTATGAAACTGCTTGAAAACAGCACTTTTAAATGGCCGGCCTAATAAAAAGTAAATTGTGAGATCACATGAAGACCGACCAGTATGTGACATGCAAATTTCGTTACCGTGAGCCCAGTATGGCACTTTCTTCTTTGGCTTTTCTTCGTCGTCGGTAGAATCTTCTTCCTTTAAACCAGATATATCGTAATTATCTGGTTGAGGATTATGCAAGGGATATATGCGTTGAGGAGTGATTTCATAACTAGAAAGGAAGAACTCATCAATTAAAAACTACTAAGAATGTACAAGAGAACTCCTACAAAAACCTTACTTGTTTTCTCTACTGTCATTACAGTTTTCCAGCACAACAGTCGAATTTAGAGCGTTTTTCTGATTAGGTTTTGCAGAAGATTCCTATTAAAAAAACGTTGGTGTAAAATAAGTTATTAAATAAATAGCACTGAATAAATTATGGCTCAACCTTAGCACTATCAGTATTCATCACTACTGGACTAGGCGCCTTTAGGTCAACGTTTTCTTCATTCTTCTCCACTCCAGCTGTTGTATGCTTTGTTTGCTCTTCAATGTTTTTACTATGAAGCCAAACATTGAAATTCAGTTACCAACTGTTGAACTGCCAAAATTATATTGACATAATTTATCAATTACCTCTCTTTATATTTTTGTGATGGCTCTTTCGTTTTCTTAATTTCAATAACTTGTTTTTTTTGACTTGCGTTTTCTTTGTCTTTTTCTTTCTCTAATTCTAGTTTCATCTTTCGTTTTTCTGCTAATCCTCCTTTATCTTGTTCAGATAACTTCTTCAGTACTACTTTTATATGCGGTCGTTTGTTTTCTTCCTGGATTTTGATTAGCAAATTAAAAACTGTATTTAAAAATATTATATTCTAAATATTATTACCCATGTATACCTCTAGTAATTTTGCTAGTCTGGCTTCTTCCTCTTTTTGCTTCTGTTCTTTAGCTTGAGCCACCTTCAACCTTTTTTCTTCACGTTTCCTAAATACCACACGCACAATGAAGTTACTATGAAATGCCACGCTCCAGTAACTATTCCACGGGAAACACTCATGGGAGTATACATTTATAAAGGCTAACAGCGAAAAATTTGGGATGAAATCTCGTATATTTAGATGCAAACTTCTTTAGTCTATTTGTAAAGGAATCGTTTTATCAATTGAAGCATGAAAAATAAGTAAGATTAACACCTCTTGTTTTCCTCAATTCGTTTCTTAAGGATCTCATCTCTTTTCTTTAAAACCTCCTTTGCTTTCTTTTCACGATGAAGCATTTGTTCTCTATACTTTTCTCGTTTCTCCTACGAAAAAATACACGTTAGAAAAGCATGTCAGCGAATGTATTTTCCAAGGATAAGACTTACTTGAGGTGTCATATATTTTGGAGAAATACGCATTAAACTATTATTACGAACTATGCTAGTATTACTGCCAATTGACTCGTTCCGATCCAATTTTCGATCAGTGGCACATAAGTACTTAGATCGGACCTTAAAAAACATACATTTTAGATGTTATACCCAAATTACATTAGCATTTTGTTGGTTGCAATCCTGCGTATCATAGAATAAAACGTTTGAAAAAATTCTTTTTTGAAAGATTTTTTTTGAAAAAATTAAAAATTAGCTTATACAGTAGAACTTCGGTATATCGAACTCGCTTATATCGAAATCCTGCTTATTCCCGCTTATATCGAAGCTTGAGCGCCGGTCCCGCCCGATGTAAATTTTAGCTTTACATATAATTCCGGATTTGGATATATCGAACTATTTTTCACGGTCCCCCGAGGTTCGATATAACGAGATTCTACTGTATCTGAATTGTAGATTATTATAAAAATTCATCAACCTTGCCTAGCCGAGAATTATTTGAAACCTGGGTTGATAATGGTGTATGATATTTGTTTGAAGAACTTGGTGTAGTTCCAAATGTATTCACTTTTCCAAATTTGCCATTTGGTCGAACAACCTAAAATCGCATTATAGAATTGTTAATTGCTTATTATATAAGTGCCATTCGTTAATGTTACAATTTCAGACATCAAATAAGGCACCTTATTGAGAGGACAAACAGGTGATGGTGTTTTTGAAATCACTGAAACTGAAAATTTTAAACAATTTTAATCCATTTAATAAAATAGATCATTTTAACCAAAAAAAAAAAATTAAAAAAAGCTGCAAACCATTGTCATCCAGACTTTGTGCCTTGGAATTCCTTAGTTGTTTATCAGAAATTCGCTTCTTCGACTATAAAATGACAAAGTCACGAAAATCTATATATAAAATCGGAAAGATACCTAGAATTATAACTTACCTCACTTTCTACAGGTCTATCGCTATCTTCGCATGCGGTGTTGTTCTCTATATTGTAATCAATTTGTTGTTGTCCGAGACTGCTAACTATTAAATACGTCAAATAAGCTCGCAACGAACAAAGTATATTATCAGTGCCACAATAATGTTACCAGAACTCTTAGATGCACGTGAAGCCGTCTCTGGCATGCTTCTTGGTTCAATTTCCATTTTATCTTCATCTTCTATCTAAGAACAAAAACCATTAATTTCCCATATAGCAAATAACTCTACAATACACTAACTACTCAACACATACCTTTATTGAATTCGAGTCCTCGTGAGGTATATTTAATATATTGTCAGCCACTGGCTGATTATTGGCTATTTGAATAGATTTCGACTTCCTCAAAAGACGCTGAGAACACCTACTACTCATTCTCAATTTGCATCTCATTAGTGACGACCGACGGCGACTGGCATTCATGAGAGGCTATTACAAAAATATTTCGATACAGGAACTTATCACAGTATTTCAACATAATAATGACGACTTACAATATTATCAGTCACGACAAATGTTCCTCTGTTCGAACCAATGGATTCCCTTAATTTCAGTGGGCTACATGTGACTTGAGGAATCATATGAAATTTGTTTTTTTCTTGGCTTAACGTTAAAGAAGCAGATGACACATAGATGACCCCCGACTTCGGAGGAGTCACTTCAGAATTGCCAATGACTTGAGTGGGAGTCAGGTTATTCACTGATTTAGGTTTTGATGATCGTAAGAATCTCGGTGGCTTCAAGGGTGCTTTAGGTTTGTCATTTTCGAACACTTGTTTATTGTTAATATTCTCGTCAATTCTAGTTAAGCTAACGGCCAATTTCCTCTGACAGTTGTCGAAGCTAATCATTTAAAAATACAGAAAAATCGATATGAACCTGGCATCTGACAAGCCGTATTGATAGGCATTAGTTTCTTCTACTAACTGTGGTGACTTTTGTGATGGTGGTGCATTTTCTTCATCAGCATCACCATCATTTGTTCGTTTTCTTTGTTGCCGCCGCTGACGTTTGTTCCTAATGACTGGAGTTTTGGGCAGCAATTCCAATTTCGTCTCATTTCTAAATAGATTAGTTATGCCATGCTAGACGTGGACTTCTTGGATTGCTACATCAATATACACAAAAAGAAGTGACAAAGGATAATTTACTTACTTTAGTGGACTTAATAAGCAGCGTTTCGCTTCCTTTGAAACTTCTTCATACCATTTCAGGCATTCATCTTTAGCGGTTGTGATTTCTTCTATATATTCATGTGCAATCTCAAACAATGAATTTGCTTCTTTGATAGCCATCACTACTAATTAACAGCCACCTGGTGCAGAAACCAATTACAATTATTTCCAGAAGTATTCAGATGTAGTAAGCAGAGCCAGATTTGGATACCGAGAGGCCCTAGGCTATTTCAATTTTCAGGCCCTTTCCAAGCCCTTCTCTTAAGTTTTGAAGTCCGCTAAACGTTGAGGCCCTAGGCTTCAGCGTAGTTAGCCTAGAGGTAAATCTGGCTTGATCTTAGTCAGTCATGAATATTATAATCTTCGGCCATAACTTATTTTTTATACAGTCCTTTGAGCGGACGTTTGGGTACACACCAACAGACTTAAATGTTAAAACATATGTACCTACCATATAATAATCCTTTATAAAAAAAAAAGATAAAGTGGCACCGATAAAGTAATAAGAAATTACAAAATATTATAGCAATATTGCTAACGTTAATTTATAAAATTAAAATAAGCATCTGATTAAACTGTGAACAAACCGATAACGATTATCCCGCGTAAACATAAACCTCTACAGAGTGAACCAATAAACACTAGACAACGAAAGTTCAAATTTGCGGAAGTGTTAAAGTCGAGTGCATTTTCTTCTTTATTCCGTTATATAGGACAGGATGTGGTATATCATCAATGTTCTCGGAAGCGTTCTAGCCATTTCAATTGTGGTGCGAAAGTCGGCTGAAGTGCAAGAAGAAATTACATGCGGAGTGTTTGGAGTTTTGTGTGTGTATATGTTGGTTTATAGACGAACACGAAGACGGTGCAGCTATTTGTAGTGTACTTCACAGTTAATAATTGTAATTTTTTTCAAAGTCGTCGTGCATGAGCGTAAACATCTCATTATGTCCCGGGCTAATGAAAATAACAGTGTCGCTCAGACGTATAAACTTGTCGTAGTCGGTGGCGGTGGTGTCGGAAAAAGTGCCATTACAATTCAATTTATTCAGGTGAGAAATTTATGAAAGTAGTAATGATAAAGTAGTGATAATTTTAATTTATTTTAGCTATTGGTTTCCTTTGTTCGAAAAGTTATTATTATCATTCAGGTAATCGTACTGCTTTGTTGGCCGTCCATCAAATTATTTCTTCGTTATGTCAAATTACTTATTTGTTCCTCCACACACACACATGTCTAACAAAAAGTCTGTTAGATAAATATAATATATTATAGTCTTATTTGTTTTTTTATTTTTCTATAATATACATGCAATATCTCTTCCTATTTCTCCATATTTCAAGTCACGAGCTACAACAACATTTTTGTTGTAATTTTTCTGTTAATGCTTTCATTCAACCAGATGTACTGACAAGTTCGTAAAATACGTGATATTTGAGAGCTCCCTGTGACAGTCAACACGTTAATTTCAAACACGTTGACTGCTACATGAGAGAAAATAAATTGAGGTGTATGGAGGAGCTTTTAGGTCCATTACCGGGATACAGGTTATTGGATTCGTTTCGTTGGTTTCTTAGGGGCCTTGAACTACAATGGTCATTCGAGCCCCGTCCACTGCGTAGTTCTAGCTCAAAGTCTGCACATACACTACGCTGTTACGACGATTTGGGTATTAACAGTACCGCCCAGTGTTCCCAAGCGGTCACCTATGCCAGTACTAGCTGGGGTTGCGTTGTTTAACTCCAGTGATCAGACGAGAACTGGTGTGTCCAACGCAATGCAGCACCCGGGGCAGGTGAAGACCAAAGCAGCCGTGAGAGCAGGTTGTTCTAAGAGATAAGTTAGTGTGTGAGGTGGATGGGGACCTAGTGTGAGATTGGCGGGAGTGGAGACCCACAACTCGCCGACCAGACTCTGCCACAGGCGGGATAAGGGTATGATGATGATGAAACGCCTTAACTGCTATCAGAAATTATCTGCAGATCGTTGAATGACCAAGGTTGTCATTCCGTTAATTTTATTTATAAGTGGTCAAACCCAATGTTTGAAGAAAAACAGAACTGTGTTGTGGTTGCTACTGTATATTAAATTTAACAATGTGTCAGAAAAGGTACGAACCCAGAAACTTGAAATTTTGGCAGTTTTATGACAGATTGTCGAGAGACTTGTTTTCTTCCTGAATTATATTTAGTAGAACGACGTCGCATACTGTTATTGAAATAATTTTACCCTATTGTTACGTCATTTAATATTTTCCTACTGCCATAATTGTTGCTTTTATTTACATGAAACCAACAAGAATTTGTTTACTATCAAAGTTGATGTCTCATGGTTTTTAAATAGAGCAATTAATTTATTTTTACAGCGATCAATGATTGCTTTACCTTTGTGTTGCTACAGTGTAATTAATATTTTGAATGGTCATCAATTGACTCTCTACAATCATAAACATATTTGCGTCATCAAATAGGTTTGTTAGCCAAGTGTAATTGATTGAGTAGTGATACCTTATCAAACTAAAGATTTCCCACGACAGTAATTTAACTGCATTAGCTTCTGCACTGAGCTGGAGTTTATCCAAATGAGTTTTCATTTGATATGTAGTAATTAATTTAAAAACAACATCTTAAGAGTTTTCGTTACACACATGCACTTGAACAAGAAAACCATGTTATTTAAAATTACCGTTATGATACATCTCGTTCTTCATCACTGATTATATTATCTATCACCTCCATTCATAAGATTCGTTTTTGGTATTAATATTCCAGTCTTAATTAAAATATGGTCCATTTAATGATAAGTGGCAGATTTCTAAAACAATTATGCTGCTGTGCATGAATATTCTTTTGATGCGAGTTTAGTTTACAAATCCCGCCTGAATAGCAGTGCTATTGAAATTGTCAATAATGGTAAAATAATGCAGCTTTTTCAGTACGACCATAATTGCACCTTTGTTTATAAATTGTGAATGCATACTTTGAGAAAATGGCATTGAGGATTTTTTAGTTGGCAAATTATCAATTTCATAGGTTATTTAACTTCTTCATTTAATCATCATTCGAATAGAATGTTCGGGTAGCCATCTTGTAGAATGTTTTATGAGATGGCATTCGAATCGAACATCAAAGAACACAGTGAAAGATGTTTGTTGTTACCCTTTCATATTGTTATTCGTTGGTGTTTTAGGACCCTTCAACTACAAGGTCAGTAGGGCCCCATCAACTGCCTTGTTCTAATGCGGAGACTGCACAGACACTACACTAATGCGACGATTTTTGGGTATTAGCGGTACCCACTCTTCCCAATCGGCCACCCATTGGGAACTATCTGGGGTTGCGTTGCCTAAATTCGGCGATCAGACAGAACTGGTGAGCCCAACGCAATAAGCCGTTCCCCTACCCTTTCATCAAGGTGCTAAAATCCTTATAATAATTTGGGTTATGAATTCTTGCTCGATATTCCATGTGGGGTTGTCCAACCTTTCTGGTATTGTGGGCCGTTCTGCTGTTCCAAGAGCAGATTGTGGGCAGCAGGCCGTGAAAACCAAAATGGGGGAAGGTAACGTTAGATGTTACATATCATTACAAATAAAAAACAACACACTTAACAGTGCACCATTTGAATGAGAGTTTTGAACCTGGTGCTGATGAAAATATGATGAATTATCAATTTTCTTCCTTTTCTGTCGGCCGACCGCGGGCCGCACTGCAAGCCTCCGTGGGCCACAGATTTAGAGGTTCTTCAGTGTTGCATAGTATTTAATCCTGAATTTCATATTTTATGTTCGGAGAAAGCCATTTTTCATTGCTGCGCGTTGTCGGATTAAAAAAAGTGATGCAGTATAGACTTTTTTTTTATGAAAACATGTCATAGTTAAGAACTCATCACTTCCGACATCCGCCAGGCCAATTTTTTAATTGTGTTTTACAGTATTAAGTAACAACATGTGTTCTAAAAGAAAATTAAAAATAATATATCAGCCGTACTCACTTGATAATACAGTGTATAATGTTTCTAAAAGAAAAATCTAGTTGTGTCTACAGTTTCCTTACACGTTTTTACCATTATTGAATTTTCATATTTATGGGAGCAATGCAACACTTTTTGATGACTTTGATATTGGCTAGTTGTCAACTTGATACATGTGATATTTTGGGGTAAAGTTTTGCATCCATTTTCGCTCTCTATTATAACATAGTGCCAAGAGAATTGCTGGTGGAAAAGTTAAACTTTTGGATCAGTTAAAATGGATGAAATATGAGAGACGTCAATAGACTTCCTTCGTATAAAAATATAACTACTGAATTGAGGTTGAAATAATCTGGAGAGTAGTCTGTACTGTAACAAATTCGGATTATGAATGTTTATATAAGCTACTTTACGTTTTGTTAATTGTACTACGGAAGTCTTTTTTCTAAAGGTGCCTACGAAGCGAAATGGCTCTGGCGAAAATACATCGTGTTTTGTGCAACAATTTCGTTTACTACCCTTCCTTTAATTTTGGTTTATGTACTTCCATTAAATGATAACAGCCGTAGATGACAGTATATGGTGCGTATGAAAAGTAACTTTCATTTTACTCTGCTGACGTTTAATTGAAATTCATCCAAGGTTATCAGAAAGCATACAGGTGTAGTGATGCATCCAGGTATGTTATATGCGATCCCCTTTAATTTATAATCAAGTTCAATATAATATTCAATTTATTGCCGTATATAAATAGGAAAAAAACGGACAAGATGCCGGTTCTGGTTCAGACCACCTATGCAGTTAAACTTTCAAGAGGGGAAAAGGAGAGTCTGGTCAAACGGAGCGAGTTTGGCGATGCTTGAACTGTTTGCACCTGGAGGAGTGAAAAAAAAATTGTAGTGAGATGTCAGTTTCCATTATTTCGTTAAAACATCAATTAGATTGGCATGCGCTGCTGTTTAACTGTTGTTTTACGTAATTGTTAGTGTGCTATCTTTCTTTTTTTTTTTTTTTTTTTCGTGATTATTTCGGCCTAGTTTTGTTTAATGCTTATTTTTCCCTAGAAACAACTACATTTGGTGCTCGGTATCATTTCCTTATTTAGCAAGGAGAAAGCGAGTGTCGAGTACAAGTGTGTAGTGTACGTGTGTGTTTAGATAAATTAGGTTTACACCCTTTCTTCAACCACGCACAAGTTGCTCTGCCCTTTTGTCCCACTTGTGAAAACTTTACTTTGACATTGAACAAAATTTGTTAAAGGGAAAACGCGTAATTCTTATCCCTGTGGAGGATGTCAGACATTTCTGTGAATAGCTAGACTCTTACTGTATATAAAGACAGACATAAAAAAATCCTTCGTAGGGCTTTTTTTGGCATGTAGTAGGTAATTCAGAGATTTCAGATACAATGAGAAAAAAACTGGTATTAAAATGATGATGATGATGATACCGATTGCTGTTTCTTGGAGTGTCTAGGAAGAGGTTAATGACTACCTAACAAGGTTAGAAATTTGTCGTTGTGACAACCTCGTAAAATTTTATATTAAGTAACCTGTTTTTAAATTTTTTTCGATTGATACCATATTTGGAGCTGTTGCAGTTTTGAGTCGTCTTAATGGTTTTTTTTATTAATTTTATTTATTACATGTTGTATATTACGTAGGAATGGAATGCAGGTTTTGAATCCTGTGAATGTGAGTGTTGTTTCCGCTGTGTACTGGCGTAATTAAGCTGAATTATTGTTTGTAACAATTGACATAATTCCTTATTTCCTCGAAAGCTGGCCAGTGTGACAATTTTATTTCACTCCTGTTAGTATCCTGTATCATTATGTCATGTAAATTGCCTTCACAGTCTACATTTTTAATGTTTAGTACTGCTGTCATTTTGACATAAATTTGATTCTGTTTAGTTCATAAAGAGAAATTAAGTCAATTAGGCTTCTCGAAACGTCCTTGGGTTATATTTCTTTATCAACATATGCATTAATATTATTATAATAAGTAGGAGGAGGGTTTGAAATTAGGAATGATCTTCAATGAAATGATTGAAGCATTAGATTTGGTACTGTATTAAAGTTGCAGTTGTTTGGGGAGTCGTTTAGGAGATGATAATTTCGTATTGCTGATAGATAGATGATGGTACTTAGTAGTGGACAGACAAGCTCTTGCTGACAAACTCTCTGTAATCATTTTATCTGATTTGCTCTTAAATTACTGCAGAGTTCCTTAATGTGAAATTGATGCTTTAATTTTAAGAGGATTTGCTAACGCTGCTGATGTTATTTTTTTTAAAGTTATCTTATATTTTCTTGGCATGAAAGCAGAAATGTAGTGTCGCATACAGCAAGGTCAAATACCTGGTTGTCTTGTCCACCTTCTGCGCTCATGATTATGATTATACCTGAATATGACGCAGATGTACGGTGCAATTAATAGTAACTTTTAATTTAAAATTCTCCCGCAGTATTAAATGTAGAAATACAATGTGTGGATTTATGGCACGCCATAAACATAGGTGGGAACTGATTATACCCTTATCTTAGTCATTTTAACAGAGAAAAATACCCCAACTGCAACGTTATGGGGTCGAATTGTAGAAGTTATATTAAGTGGTACATTGTTGAAGTCTGCTAAATTTCTATCCCTATGTGGAAGAATGATGGATTAGGTTTACCAGTAGTTTGCTTGTGATCGGAATTCAGTTCCCAGATGTGAAAGGGAGCGGCTTATTGCGTTGGACACACCAGTTCTCGTCTGATCACTGAAGTTAAGCAACGCAACCCCAGTTAGTACTGACATGGGTGGCCGCTTGGGAAAACTGCGTACTGCTAATATCCAAAAATCGTTGCATTAGTGTAGTGTCTGTGCGGTCTCTGCATTGAACTATGTAGTGGACGGTGCTCTAATGACTTTGTAATTAAAGGGTCCTAAACACCAACAAACAACAAACCCAGCTGTGAAGGTAATGTGGTGGTGTTACGGACATATCTATTACATTTGAGAACTAATTTATTCAGTACTTTTTAGTTTGGTATTGATATCTGAATCATGTAATTTAATTGATATGGAATCTCGGTTTGAAAGTCTGTTGTAACAGTGACACACATACAGTTCTAATAGAACATTCTCGTCGTTAAGCAGAAGCGTCGATTTACTGATGTCGAATTCGAACTGCGTTTGAGAATGAATTTTTAGTGCCTAAATTCGTAGAATGAATGTTAAAACTTGTTAAAAATGTTAGCTACTATCATATCAGTATAATTGCTTCAAAATTTTAAAAAGAATATGCCATTTTCGTTAGTTCGTAACTTCCTTATGTTGAAAGTTTCTTAAAGACAGCATTGCTGCTTAATCTTGAAGCTGGTAATTAGCCATTGGTAACTATGGTGTCATAGTTTTTAGCATTTTGAGAATATAGTTCAACTAAAATATTTTTTTCTGGTAACTTGCAGCAGAGATTTAATAAAAAAAACGGTCGGATTTCTAACCCGGTATTTCCTGGTTTTTAGTTCGTAACGCTTTGTAACATCTGTAATGAGGTTTTACTAAGCAGTAGTATTAGATGGTGTTCTGGTGTTTTCTGAAGATCCATTGCAGATTTTGGTACTGTGAAATCCTTTCCCTATTCGTTTTATGTTGTTTACAATTCCGTGTGCTTTCGTTGATGTTAAATTATTCTGTGGAATGTATTTTCTATTACTACCCTAGTTTAAGAAATGACTGCGTTTCGTTTTCGCAAAATTTTGACTACTCAACCAGATTTGAGGCATTTTTAGGCCACCATGTTTCATGTTTCATTTTTACCATACTAGTAAAACTCGGTCTTGTAAATATTTATTTTTCCAGAAGCAATCTACGCTATTGATTGTATTGTACAAGTTTCATTGAACTTTTGTAAGAGTGAGGAACCATGTTAGTCGTATGTATTATTAGCATGCTAATTGCAATTTGAATTCCGTTAATTTCCTAATGAATAGAGTTCATTTTTATAGTGCTTTAAATTGATAGTCTGCTTCACCTTCGCAATTGCAGTACCTTATTTTTAATTCTTATATGTTTTCAAATTAAATAGATTTTTATGCTTCCAAATAAACGCAACGTGTTTTTCGTGGATAAACACCTGATAATTTCTCGCAGATATTAGACAAATATGATGTTGAAAACCCAGGAAAGGGTCAACAAAACAAATTATATTAGACCCTTTCGAGAATCCACTAAATAGATGGATGTCCTCTTACATAACGATTCTGTATAAATCCTATCAAGACACTGACAAATTATTAATGTCAGAATGGACATTAATTTCTTATTCATATTGTTTTATTGAGCATAAATTGCATAAAGGATTTATTTGTCTTTGTGCAACTCGTTAGGCAAAAATACCGGTGATGCTCATAATCTCCTTGATTCTTTAGTGGGCTACGTTTTGAGCTAGTTATAAATATATCTCAGTGCCGTGTCATCAATCCAGGGCGACTGTTAGTGAAAATTAAATACCGGTACTCGAAAGCACTAGGTCTCTTCCCAACGACTGGTTCGATGACGAATTACAATTCTCTGCATATTTATAGCTGTAAGGGTTTCATTACCATATTTCTAGATGCTCCGTTAAGTGTATCTTCAGGAAATCCATTTTAGGAAATAACCTGAGGATATTAACTTGTACATTATACTATCTCTAGATACATACCCATTTTTGTGTATGCAAGCGTTGTTATATTCAGTTGATATGACGTAGGAAGTGGACTCTACTTTCTTTCTCCTCTAGTTTACTGTAAAGCTTGGAATTGTATTTTTGGTTACCTCGATGGATGATTCATTGATAAAATACAGTCGTCTTCCTTAAAATTCGTGTAAGTGCTGATAACCTAGTTTTGATGTAGTTTTTTTTTATTGCCCACCACTTGACATTCATTACTACGCCAACGTCCACCCACACCATTTGTGCATTACTAGATAAAAAATGGGTACTTTAGTAAATTGCGTCATTAAATGTCCACCAACGCATCTAAAAGTTAAAAAAAAATATGTATTTTGCCATACAGCTGTCTTTCCAATCCATAGTCTTACTTTTCTCTCTCTCTCTGTCCCTCTGTCTCTCTCTCTCCCCCGATGTCGTCACAAAGGCGATTACTATTTTTGTGGAGAGGTCACTCACTACTCATCATTTTTGTTCATTCATGATCCTTCATTTCATCACACAAAGTTCTTTATATAACGGAATATTTCTAAGAAATTATTGTTGGTGATATAACGCTTGATTTCGTTCATACTTCTCTTGTCAGTACAGCAATATTTTCAATAATTTGATCAGTTGTTTGTTGGAGTTTAAGGTCCCGTCAACTACAAGGTCATTAGAGACCCGTCCACTGTATAGTTCTAATGCATATACTGCACAGACACTACACTAATGCGACGATTATTGGGTATTAGCAGTACCCAGCTTTCCCGAGCGACCACCCATGTCAGTACTAACTGGGCTTGCGTTGCTTAACTTCAGTGATCAGACGAGAACTGGTGTGTCCAACGCAACTCGCCGCTTCCATAATTTGATCAGAGTGAAAGAGATCCGAAAATTGATACTGTACTAATAATTGTTGGTGTTAACATAACTCAAATGTATAATGTATCAGCATGTCTGGATGGGGTTACAGGGGCTGATATTTCATCATGATCGTATCCTTATCCTGACTGTGGCAGGGTCGGGTCTGTGGGTCCACTGAACATGCTCTGACTGAGGTGCCCCTAGTCAGGCGTCTGGAACCCGCAGGTATATTGGCTGGGTTGTCTGTGAGGGGATGCCGGCCTACCCCACTTGTTTCAACAAGCGCTGATATTTAGAAATTAATAATATGGGAATGTTTTGAGTAGCTGCTTCAGTAGTTCTAGGTTCGATACGGGACCTAGGTGAATCGGCTTCTTTCGGGCCAGAGAGAGAGAGAGGCAGAGAAGTAAAACCGAGGTTCCGTGTGGGTATGTACGATGGCACTTGCACGTAAAAGAACCCTCTCAACTATACAACGGGTAGATGAGACAAAATTTCCAGGTGCAGGAGCTCGCCCCTCCCCCCCTGGTGTCGGTAGCAATCCCCAACGAACACTAGACCGACGTTAAATAAGCGTAGGGGTGCAGCTTTGGCTGGCAACCGGCTGCAGAAAAAACTGACCAATATATCGTCCTATGTCCATTCAGAGGGACAAGATGGGTACCCGACCCTGCCATTGGCGGGAAAAGGGTTAGGAGTTGTATTTAGGTTTAAAATGCAGGAATTCATAATGTGAGATTGAATTGGTGAGTGAGTTGCGTTATTGCCTAGAGAGGGTTTACAATAGACTAATCTTGTGAGTCTCCGTTAGGAGTTTGTTGGAGATCCAAACAATGGCGGGTTGTGGACTTAATCTAGGATGTTAGTACGTACTTAATGCAACCTGCTGGTGAGTTGATCACAGTTATTTTAAGTATTTTATGCTTTCTTATCGCAGTAAAGAATGTTTAGTGCTAAGCGTTGCTGGTATGATTCACCCACTACTGTTGTTTCCTGGAATGTTTCTGGTTTCTCTCTTTCTCATCATATAACTTTTAAGATATTGTGTGCTGGTTAAATTTTCGTGTAACATATCAGTCTCTTTTTTTTTTTTTGAAGTGCACTTGAACGTTGTAAAATATTTGGCGCAGCAGCTGTAGTCTGTAATAATATATCTATTAATGAGAATTTCTGTTTTCCATTTGCGTTTTCAAAGCAGTACTACCACTCATTGTTTGAATCCATCCCATCCACATCCGGTTTTTAAGTGAACGATGTTGATGATGGTCTGATGAATGCAGTCGTGCTTCAGATACTCCATCCAACTTATAATAATAATAATAGCAGTAAATATACAACAATTGTAATGTTTCTGTTGGGAAATGCATTTAATGACTTATGCGTGCGTTTTTTTTTATTGTTGGGACTTTTATTCAGAATGAGTGCATTTTATATTTATTGCAAATACATAATTGCATCAGAATGAAATACAGAGTCAGACATAAAAGATTCGGCCGTACGTATTTTTGGAAGGGGCGAGTTATTCACTGCTTTCGTGTTAAATTTATTAATAGAGATGACATGTGGTAATTTAGGTTCGTTGCATGACGCCAATTAATAATTCAGTATCATAGTTGCATCCCTAGAAAATGTGTCCTTTAACTGGGAGTTTGGAAGATGACCTTATTCTGACATCAGCTTTTGGGCTGTGAACAGAATTTTGTGCCGAATTTTCAGGTGGCATCTCGCAAACTACTCAAGAATAAGTTATTAAACAGCTCATCTTGGTGGCTGTCGAGCTACGAGCTTGTTGCAGGCTCGACTCGATCCTGGGAACCTGCGGGGTGCGTAAAATGTCATCCATGCAAATCTCATCATCATCTTACCTTCCTCCCGTCTGCGGCGGGGTCGGCTCTGCGGGTTCTTATCATCCACCACTCGTCGTCCAATAATGGACGTAATAATCTTCTCCTCCTCCTCTCTCCTCATCACATGCCCATACCACCTCAACCGCTTCTCCCACATCTTTTCCGCGATGTCCCCCTCCTCTAACGTAATCATTTCGGTCTCTGTAGTCCCGTGACACCCCAGTCATGTAGCGCTGCATTTCGCATCTCAGCCACTTGCATTCTCCTTTCATGGTTCTTCCTAGGAGCGGCGAATTGTGTTGGACACACCAGTTCTCGTCTGATCACTGAAGTTAAGCAACTCAACACCAGGTAGTACTGACATGGGTGGCCGCTTGGGGAAAACTGGGTACCGCTAATACCCAAAAATCGTCGCCTTTGTGTCTGTGCAGTCTCTGCATGAGAACTACACTGTGGACGGGGCTCTAATGACCTTGTAGTTGAAGGGGCATAAAACACCAACAAACAACGGTTCTTCCTAGCTGCCCAACACTCTGAGCCATACAGTATAGTGGGCCTAACGACCGTATCATCCATGCAGATCTGTGGTGCAAAATTTCCAGATATAAGAACTCGTCTCCATCCTTCTGTATCGGTAAGTTTCCTTTAGCAGTAGAGAGGCCGATTGTTGTTGTTTATTGGTGTTTTAGGGCCCTTCAACTACAAAGGTCATTAGAGCCCCGTCCACAGCATAGTTCTTATGCAGAAACTACACAGACACTACGCTAATGCGACGATTTTTTTGTATTAGCAGTACCCAGTTTTCCCAAGCGGCCACCCATGTCAGTACTAGTTGGGGTTGCGCGTGGGAGTGGCGAGTTGCGTTGGACACAACAGTTCTCGTCTGATCACTGAAGTTAAGCAACGCAAGCCCAGTTAGTACTGACATGGATGGTCGCTCAGGAAAGCTGGGTACTGCTAATACCCAATAATCGTCGCATCTGTGCAGTTTATGCATTAGAACTACGCAGTGGACGGGTCTCTAAAGCTGGGTTTACACTGCGCGCAACTGTTTCCGCAGGCTTGTGGCAATCTCACCCGTCTCGCCCTCCCTGTTTACATTGAGCGAAATATTGCGCGAAGCAAGCGTGCAAAACGTATCTAGAGTAACAGTACACGAAGTGGGAGTGGCGAAAACCTTTGATGCGCGTCCAAAAACCGACAGTGCGGTGGCTCACCACGAGGCTGCCTCGCGCAGCAAATTTCGGGGCGAGTCCCCGTTTACACTGCGCGAGTCTTTCCTAATGAAACAGTTGCGCGAGTATGTTGCGCGCAGTGTAAACCCAGCTTAATGACCTTGTAGTTGATGGGACCTTAAACACCAACAAACAAAAACAACAATTGGGGTTGCGCTACTTAACTTCAGTGATCAGACGAGAACTGGTGTTTCCAACGCAATTCGCCGCTCCTAGAGAGGCCGACATTAAATGATCAAGGCTCGAACTGTGTTACTATGAAGCGATAGTGACAGATGCGAGGCTCGATGCACTATATTAGCACTGCCTTGTAAGTTTGGCCTTATGTCTTAGACCGCTATCGTCTTATTCCATTGCATATTAAATGCGTGTCTAACATTTCAAATATATGAATTTTTAATCTTTATGAGAATCTCCATAGTAATTAAAAGAGATCATATTACATTAAAAAAATTTTATATTCTTGTCATAGCGATGACGTTGTCCTTGATGTAAAAGGCTTCTGTTCTTGATAAAGATTGCATCTCTGCAATCCTCGGTGTTTAGTTACTTATCTCTAGATTATGATTGTTTAATATTTAGATCTCTTTGATTTTCTGATGCGTGGAGGGAACTACAACAAAATTGAGGTTTTTAATTTAAGGATAGTGCAGAGTAATATTATTTCAAGATGTTTTTTTTTTCTTCTTTGCTATTTTAGGGCAGTATTGTTATGAGTAAATTATTCCTCTCGTTACCAAGTTGAATGTTAATGTCAAAAAAGCGCGGGAGTATCGCATAACGAACTTGTGTCACATAACGAACGCTTGTTCAACGTACAAAGTGAATTAGGAACTGTATAGGACAGTGGTGGCGAACCTGCGACCCACCGTGCAATTTTAAGTGGCCCGAGTGTTAATGAGATGATGTTAAAGGTGTAATAAAAGTTGGATGATGTTCTCTATTCCCTCCTTTAATAAACTTTATTCACTATTAATAATAACTTATTTTTATTCATAAAATTGAATAGTGCTTGCATCTGACCCGTGGACAGATTCTTGGTTTTCTTTTGTGTTATTGTGACCCGTCTTCAAAAACGGTTCGCCACCACTGGTATAGGATGTCCAAGATGTCCTGGAGGCGACATTCTATTACATTGGTATTAATCCAATGAGTTATACCAATGTAATAGAATGTCGCCTCCAGGATAGAACTAGTGTCCGTGGAAATCAGTTTGGGTTCATGCTAGCCAGGTCCACAATGGAACGAATCTTCATTCTTAAGCCTAGTTCCCTGGCACGCGATACCGACGAGAATAGCGCTTGAGCAGACGGTATAATTATGACGTAAACCACAGGCGCTAACAGAAATTACGCCTGATTTGATTCCCTGGCATGAGCGAATTCACGTAAGTGATTAATAGTCTTCAATATGAACGTTTGGTGGCGCCAAAACCAAAAAAATAAATAAACCAATGAAAAGTAAACGGAAGACTATTTAAAAATTCATACAGCCAATCAAATTCGAGCGATGCATTCCATCGACAAATGCAGTTAACTAACTCTCAACTGCACTTTACCGTTGATTTCGCTCTTACTTTACAAAATGGTAGTGTAGCTACGTCATCAGTTTTTGTGGATTGTCGTCTGCTAGAGCGCGATTCTCGTTGGAGTCGCGTGCCAGGGAACCAGGCTTGAGGCAGATGATAGAAAAGTATAGAGCAGCTAAGAAGGATCTCCATACCATCATTATCGACTTGGAGAAGGCTTACCAGTGTTCCACAACAGGCATTATGCAAAAGGGGGTAGAAAAAGGGTTTATTCGAATAGTTTAGGATATGTACTCGTATGATGGTTCCATTCCACAGCCAGGGTAAGGACACCTTCGGGAAAACACTGGGGGCTCCCCAGTGAAGTTTGGGGTGCACTAAGGTTCAGCACTCAAATCCATACCTTTTTATTCTGGTTATGGACGAGCTACTGACGGGAGTAGGGGAATGGACCCCTCAATGCATGGCATTTGCTGACGAGCACCGTTCAACTGCACACTGCAAGTAATTGGCTGCCTTCTCATTGCAGGGCAATTCCTAGTTTTTGTGAAGTAGGACCCCCCCCCCCCCCCAAAAAAAAAAAATGGGTCCTAGAGTGTTTTTCGTGGCAGCCCGGAACGAATTACACAATATAACGTAGAGATCTATGGGAAATTGTGTCCCGCACAACGAACACCCCTCATAACGAACGTATCGCTGGAACGAATTACGTTCCTTAAGCGGGGTACCACTGTATATGATTTACAGTTTAGTAGTCTGCTGGCTTACATAAATGTTAAATAACGTGTTTAATTTAAGTAGGATGAGAAAGAATTTTAAGTTGGAGTGCGCATTATGTTTAGGTGATTATCAAATGTCTGCTGTAGTGGTAACTGGTTCCAGGGCGTCCTCAACTTTGTGCGCTGGTGGAGCTCTTGTTATGAAGTTTTATGAATACACCAGTTGATGACTCCCAAGGAACTCGTCAAAAAGCTTATATTGCACCACCCTTTCCAAAACGTTTCTAATAATGTGGGCATTTCCAGGAATTGAAAGAGTGAGTGGTATGTTGGTGACTGTAGACTAATCTGTGTGGGTTCCCGAGTGGGATATGCGTCCCTGCAAATCATAGGCCATGGCTAAAAAGGATACGGCAGTTCTATCGGTGGACTACATCAGGCCATCATTCTACAGTTCACCCATGAGTTTTCGTACTTTGTTGTTTGAACTCGATTTTGGTCCTAAGCTGTTCCGTTGATTCCATGGCTACAGGATCGATCGTGGCCTGCAGGAAGCCAGGGAAGTCAGCCGCGTTCCCGTGCAGGTGTAATAACTGCATATGAAACCCCCCTCTTCCTCCCCGCATTTCATCACTGCCATCAAATCTATCCCATTTCCCGCCTATGACAGGGTCGGATTGTCCCATTGGGACACATGAGCGATCGATCTATTGGGTGGTATTTTTTTACTCAGCCGGTTACCAACCTAATGCTGCAATCTCAATGTTTAATCATCGTCAGCTTATTTTGATTCGTTGGGGCACTTCTCATTCTACTAATTCCAGGGGGGCGAACTCTTACTTGTATATTTTACTCCAGTAGCAAGGGTTCTTTTACTTGTAGTGGCGATATCGTATAGCCCACACGGGGCCACTTCTTTTAAGGCGCACTGAGGGAGGACCTTTCTCGCCCGAAAGTCAACCGCCTCGATCCAGAATCCAACTTGGGATTACTAACACAATAGACCTGCACCAGCGAGACTGATAGATCGGTAAAATTCGCTGGTGTGGTAGCGGTACCAACTCGGCCCTGCCATAGCCGGAATATGGTACAACGGACTGACATCCCTCAAAGTGCCTCTTGTAACTCGGTAGGGATTCCGTGAGTTAAATGTTTCTCCACCTGAACCCACGTTGAGAGAGAATCGTTTGAGGTGGTATCGGCATGTGATGAGGAGGGGAGAGGAAGAGCTTATTAGGTACATTGTGGGACTGCAGGTAATTGGGGCCACCAGAGGTAGAGGAAGACCAAAACGGACGTGGGAGCAGGTGGTGCAAAGGGACATGGTGATGTGCGGGGTGGAGGGGGACTTGGTGGGGGATAGGCGGGAGTGGAGGATTAGAACTCGCAAACCCCGACCCTGCCCCAGGCGGGAGAAGGGTGAGATGATAATGATGACGACGACCTGAACCCACGTGAGGAACTTGTTTTTTTTTTCGTTTCGTTGGTGTTTTAGGGCCCTTCATCTACACTGTAGTTCTAGTGCAGAGGCTGCACAGGTTTTACCCAGGTCTTACCCAGGTTTCCCAAGCGGCCACCCACGTTAGTACTAGCTGGGGTTGCGTTGCTGACTTCAGTAATCAGATGAGAACTGGTGCGTCCAACACAATAAGCCGCTGCCGAGAAAACTTGGTGCTATTTTGTACATGATAACGGACGGAACACTGTCGGGCGCCATGGGAGTGGCCTTATCCTGTAAAAATTACACCGGTAGTTCTATAAATATGGTTAGTACACATTTTACCGCCTCATAAATGATAAACCTTATTAATATGTGGTTATGGGGATGTGATAGGTCCTCGGTAGGATAAAAAAAAATAGTGTAAAAGTGATATTGTCTCATATACCGCATATATATTGCACTTTTGAGTTTTATATTAGAGGATTGTCATGTAATAAATGGAGACGGGGGTTGGGCTCGATAGCCATATTTAATAAATTTGCTGACCAATGTGTTAAGGGAAGATTGCTTAGTAACTCAGGGTTGACCTAAATTTATTATATCATTTCAAAATCCATTAAAATGTGTAATAGAAAATAATTTTTTTAGATATCACAATCAAATTAGGCTGTTAGAAGTGATCTCCGTGCACACCTCTTTTTTTGTGATATCTCAATTGTAGTTGCTAGGATTTTTAGATAATTTATTTCAGACTATCTTTTTTTTTTTTCAGCAGAAATTCTTTACAAGTCATTTTAAGGTTAACTAACCACTTGCCTCTTCCCTCCTGTGTGAGATAAGTGAAGAAAGTGAAACTTATTTGAATTTTGAAGCAGTATATAGATTTCCAGTTGCTGTCCTGGTGTTTGTGGTTTGGTTGTTTGTGCAGATCTGTCCTGTTATCTTTGATTTGATGCTGAAACATTTGTAATTTCCAATATTCAAATTTCTTTTGCGGTTTTCAGACACCGTTATAGGGTTCAAAATTATGCTGACTGCTGTTGCCATAACTGAAATGTTCTTTATCGTAATTGTTGATGGCGCACCGAGTTAAAGTTTACATGTGCAAAAATGGTATATTGATTTATTTTTTCTCTTTCACTCTGTCTCACTCTCCTCTCTCTCTCTCTCACTCCTCTCTCTCTCTCACTCCTCCTCTCTCTCTC
>JAAFCE010001963.1:4279414-4370492 GCA_013389805.1 Trigoniulus corallinus | reverse complement strand
AAATTTCCATTTCTCATCAACAACAATGTGATTTTGAGAACGCCGATACGCTCCGATGTTATGGATCGTTGTCAGATTTTGACAATTCCAGTATTATTCATTCTTTAATATTTGAAAATTGTGATTACAGTTTTTTAGGCAACGAAACGTTCGAACAGATAACAACTTTAAAAATGTTATTAATTGACTGCAAATATACCGATAACAGGAGTCTTCATTTAGAAAGTGGAGTGTTTGGAAAGTTGCAACAGTTGTCAAATGTAACCATCGTAAGCAGCAACCTGAATAGTTTACCAGATCTATTATTTTGTCAACATAATTCCATAAATTCAGTAATTTTGAATAATAATATATTTAATAGTACAATAAATTTAGGTTTTACGTCGCGTTGCAGTGATGATAATGAGTTTGCCTGTAGCTTCATACACAAGTTGTCACTCGAGTCAAATTTGATTGAAGTCATTGATGAAAACTCCTTTTGTAGCCTTCAATATCTTGTAAGTCTGAATTTAAGAAATAATATAATTCATTCAATTCATCCTAATGCTTTTTTACATTTCGGTTATTTAACGGTTCTTGACTTGAGTTATAATAAGTTGGCCACGTTACCAGTCTCACTATTTCAAGCCGAACAATTACAATCTGCTTTGATAGATATAAGTGTAGCTAATAATTTTTTGAATGACAGTGTGTTTTTAATATTTAAAAATCTATCAAATTTAAAGTATCTGGATTTGAGTGGAAACATGATAGAAAATTTTAGCCCTTCTGGACTTAACAGTTGTGTAGGACTTGGTTTAAATGACAATCGAATTAAATATATTCCAGAGAAGGCATTTTTATCAATGACAAATCTTACATTACTTAATTTGTCAGGTAATCAAATCATTGAAATAAAATCTGACACCTTTTTGGGTCTCCAAAATATCGTGATATTATATTTAAACCATAATTTAATTGATAGTATCGACAGTGATTCATTTGGAATATTTTCAAAAATACAATATTTAAATGTCTCTCATAATAAACTTAAAACGACAGAAAATATAAGACCACACCACAAATTTACATATCCTCGACGAAAATTCATATTTGATATCAGTTTCAATGAAATTCGTCAAATTAATAACATGGCATTCGATATTGATACCATATCTTTCGATTGGTATGTTAATTTGGCCCATAATCTTATAGAAAATGTGGATCCAGACGCGTTTAATTTAGATAGTGCTATATACGGATTGAATTTGAGTCATAATAGAATAAAAAATATAACTGGGACTTTTCAAACTTGTCACTATTTAAAAGATCTTGACTTGTCGTATAACAATTTGACTGAATTTTCTTATGCAGATTTACTAATCTCTAGTGGTCTTTATAACGTGAATTTAAGTCATAATAATATTGAAGTCGTTCTAGGAGATGAACGAAGTCTATCTGAAGAGGATATACGAGGAGTTATACAGGTTTTAGATTTATCATATAACAAGTTGTCAACAGTGCAGTTTTTTCCTTTGTCTACAAGAAGTGTATTGCTTAACAATAATGCTATATCCCATTTTAAATTTCCAGGACCTTTCAGAAAGTTGGACTACTTGATGGAGTTAGATTTAAGAAATAATCTGTTAGAAGAGTTTTGTGAGTCTTGGTTTCACTTTACAAACAGTTTGTATCCAGTTAAAATATTATTATCTGGAAATCCTTTACATTGTACGTGTCAACTTTCTTGGTTAGAAAGTCAGTTTCAATTTAATTATGAAATAACCGATTGGCCCCTAATAGTAGATAGTAATAGTTTGTATTGCCAACCTGACTATTTTAATTATTCACCGATGAAATTACCGGTAGTTACAATGTTTCGAAAACATCCGGATGAATTTTTATGCAAATCGACCCACAATTCTTCCAACACTTGCTCTTGTGATGACGATTTGATAACAACCCAACCAGAAATCTGCAAGTTAGAGTGTCCATTAAATTGTAGATGTTTTCGAGATTTCAATAGGACTGTAGTTGTAGTAAATTGTTCTCGTGCAGGTTGGACAGATATAAATGATGATTTTTTAAATTATTCCGCTTCAGAAACAACCATTCTTCATTTAGATGGTAATAGCATACTTAGATTACGAACCTCATCATTGATAAAGTTTAACAAGTTGCAAATTTTATACTTAAATAATAGTAGATTGATGGAAATTGAAAACTATTCTTTCAATGAAACAAACAATTTACAGATCTTATATTTAAATTATAATCGTCTTCGATCTCTTTCAAATCAAACGTTTTTTGGTTTGAGTAAATTAAGAAAATTGTTTTTAGATTTTAATAACCTGGAATATATTGATTCGTTCATTTTTGATACATTATTTTCGCTGGAGGAGCTGTATTTAAATAATAATAAGCTCAAAATGTTTCCTATTTGGGATTTGAGACTTCTTACTTCTTTAGAAAGTTTAAGTTTAGGAGCCAACTTATGGAGTTGTGATTGTGATTTTGTCAAAAAACTTCTCCCTTGGTTTCATGACTATTATAATACTATTATAGATATTAATCATTTGTTTTGTGTTTTAGATAACGATTCTTCATCTCTGTCCAGAATATCTTTTGTTGCTTTTAATGATTCTTACTGTTTGAATACGAGCTCGGTTGTCACATTAACTGTCACCAACTTAGTTGGGTTTGTAATTTTGGGATGCATATTTTTAATACTTTCTGTGATTGTTGTTTTAGCATTTCTGTATCGGCTAGAGGTTCAAGCATTGATTTATTCTTGGTATGGGATTAGATTGTTTAGCAGTGTGGAAAATCTTGATCAGGATTGGATTAATAACAAGTTGTACGACGCTTTCCTATGCTACAGTAGCAATGATGAAGCATTTGTGACGGAACATTTAATTCCAGGTTTGGAAAATATTCAAGATCCTTATAAAGTTTGTCTTCATCATCGTGATTTTCCTGTTGGGGCTTTTATAAATGAATCTATTTACAATGCTGTGGAGAAAAGTCAACGATCTATTTTAATTTTTACGCAGAATTTTGTTGATAGTGATTGGTGTCGATTTGAATTTAAAACTGCTCATCTTCAAACGATAAAGGATACTAATTGCAGACTCATTGTAATTTTATTTGAAAAAAATCTTCCTAAAAACATGGACGCAGAAATGAAATTTTTCGTGAAGAATCACACGTATTTAATGTGGAATGAAAGATTTTTTTGGGAGAAGTTATACTTTTCATTACCTGAAAAACGAATTAATGCAACTTAAATACACAATGACTTGAGGCACTTTACAACTCGTCGATTTCTGAAAGAGAAATTGGTGAAAATGGGATTTTCAATCCAAACAAATGTAGTTGTTAAAAATACGCGATTTGGAAAGTCCAACGTGGTGACGCATTAGAAGGAACTTCCTCCAAATTTTCCCAACTTGAAAAAGTTGCTCCAAGCAACTTATTTAGTTTTAAAACGGACTTCCCTTCACTACATCTGCTGACGTGATATGTAGTGAAAGAAATGAAGTTGCCGGGACTTGAATGCAGCTTTAGAATATTGTGGCATAGGTTTTTGTGAAAGTGTGTGCATTATTCATTTCAATGAAGAAAAATGGCACGTTTTAAACTATCTTGTCAACATGATACATTTATTGTGATAATTTCGCTAATAACATTTGTTTGTGCCTCAACTAGTGCATCGTCTTGTAGTCCACTTAAAAACAATGCAACGCAAGTTAAATGTCAAGGATCGCTTCCAACGTCTGATGACGGAGTGCAATATACTTACATCAAAGTTGATAGCTGTAGTTTCAAGTCATTGTCAGAAGCTACGTTTTTGAATCTGAGCTTGAATGGGTCATTGGTTATTAATTGTGCATTCGTTGATAATTCCAGCTTAGTTATTAATGAGGGGGCCTTTAATTCTCCGTCTAGTAAATTATCTGAATTGGATTTAGCGGAGAATAACATACAACGTTTTCCTTCCAAAATCTTTTGCAATCTTTTCAATTTATCACTTTTAACTTTGACTTATAATTGGATTTCTGAAGTGAAAAGTTTTGGATTTGATGAATGCAAATTACCTCTGATAACGTTAGATTTAGGGTACAACCATATCACGGCTTTGGAAAATAATACTTTTTCCAGTTTGAATAAGTTAGAGACCCTTAATGTTGCTCATAATTTGTTAGAGTTTATTGATGAAGACGCTTTCAAAAATTTAATTCGTCTAGAATCCCTGAATTTAAGTAATAATTTTTTGTTAACTTTATTACCTAATACTTTTCTCCACACACCTGAGTTGCACTATCTTTATTTATTCAACAATTCTTTGGGAGAGAGTGTTTATCCTTCTTTTCAGCATTTAACCAATCTTTATCAGCTCTATTTGCAGGATAATAATTTGACATATGATGATAGTCAACACTGTAATGAATCCTGTTCATTGAGCCGCGGTATTTTTGAAGGCATGGATACCTTAATAATTCTCAACCTTAACAATAATAAGTTTTCAACGATAAATTCAAGAACTTTTGATGGATTTAATGGATCCAATGGGACATTGAAACTTGAAGTAGATAATAATTCACTGACATATATTGCAGAAGATGCATTTCTAAAGTTTAAAGAGATATTCGGTTTGTCTTTGAGAAATAACAGGTTAAGTAAAATTCCTGACATTAGGACTGTCGGAGATTGTGACTTTTCATTCAACGAAATTACAAGTCTAGAAGGGTTAGAGTTCAATATCGAGATCTTAAAGTTATTTCTTAGTCACAATAAAATAAAAACGATACCTGGAAATATTTTTCCTAATTTCGTAATGTTGTATTCTATAGATCTGTCTCATAATGAGATTGAATATATTGGTAACAATGCAATACATTTCGATTTTATTCATTCCTTATTATTAAATAATAATCAACTTACTAGTATCGAAAATATTTTCTCGGCAAAAAATTTATCAATGCAAATATTAAATTTGTCGCATAATAGACTGTCATGGATTGCTCTTGACTCGTTACCATTTATCCAGGAACTGTTTCTTAGTAATAATTTCTTAACTGAAATAGGGAGTAGTTTAACTAGGCCTAATGCTTTTCAAATTTTAGATATTTCTTATAATCAAATTACCAATTTAAAGATTGCATCCATCCCGGATACTATTGAGGGGCTGTACTTGCAAAATAATAATTTAAAAATGCTCGATAATTTTGGTCTGTTTAGTAAACCAGCGTTACAGGTTCTTAAAATTGAAGATAATGATTTCAAACATCTATGTGTGAATTGGTTTAATATTAGTAAGAGTGTCAGTTTTATGAGGCGTCCTCAACTGTTTATTGCTGGAAACCCTTTACTGTGCTCTTGCGAGAATTCTTGGATATCTGATGCAAGAATTATGGATATTCAAACCGTACCTCTGATTGATGATGGCAACTCTTTCAAGTGTAATAAACTGCCTGGAATTCCGTTAGATAATCTTGAATACGATCAAATCTCTTTCTGTAAATCTACCTCTGAACTTCAAAATACTTGTTCTTGTTCCGGTGTTAATAAGAAGAGATGTGTGTTGATCTGTCCACCAAACTGTACATGTTTTAGAAATAATGACTGGTCTACAATTATAACCAATTGTAGAAATATTTCTTTGGCATATGTTCCTGCAGGAATTTCCCCTGATACTACAGCGTTATTTCTTGACGGAAATTCAATACGGTCAATTAATGAATCTTCATTCACCAACTATAAGAATTTAAAATATCTTGTGTTAAACAAGACTGAAATTGAATCCATAGAAGAGTTTGCATTTCACAGTTTGAAACTACTCGAATTTCTGGATTTATCTTCAAATCATTTACAGAATTTGTCAGCAAATGTGTTTGCAGGACTTGTAAGTCTAGTAGAATTGCATTTAAATTCAAATAGACTTCAATATATTTCTCCATATGCATTCATGTACTTACCGTCGTTATCAATCCTGCGTTTGGAAAACAATAAACTGACTGATTTTCCGGTGTGGAACGTTAAAAATCTGACTTCATTGAGTTTAAGTTTAAATTTTTGGACATGTAACTGTTCGTACCTACAACAATTCAGACATTGGTTACAAGATTATGTTAATGTTGTAAAGGATTTAATGTTTGTTACCTGTATACCATCCAACGGGATGACATTTGCCAACAATTCCATCCATTACATATATGATAAGTTATGCCTTACTTCAACTGAAGCTGTGTTGATAAAAGACAATTATTATATCATTATAAGTTTAATAGTAATTGTGATAGTATTGGTCACAATTCTCATTCTATTGTACATTTATAGATGGGAAGTGCAAGTCGTACTTTATTCTAAGTACGGAATAAGATTATGTCAAACTAATTATAATGATGATGATAATGAAAAAGTGTACGATGCATTTATAGCTTATAATGATATGGACGAAGAATTCTTGGTCAATAATATATTACCTGGCCTTGAACAAATTGACCATCCATATAAGTTATGCTTACATCATCGTGATTTCACTCCTGGAGCTTTTATTTCTGATTCAATTTTACGAGCTGTAAAATCAAGTAAACGAACCATCTTGCTTCTCTCTAATAATTTCATCCAAAGTGAATGGTGTCGATATGAATTTAAATCTGCTCATATGCAAATGCTTAATGATAGCAATCATAGGGTTATTATGATATTGATAGGGGACATGCCTAAGAACTTAGATAACTATTTGAAACTTTATACGAAAACTAATACTTACTTGGAATGGGGAGACAAATTATTTTGGCAAAAACTGTATTTTGCTTTACCAAACAATGCTTAAGTGCGTACAATTACCCTGATGTACGAGTAATTCATTGTGTTTGTTGTGAAAGAAGTTAAATGCTTGTAAAAAATTGTGGAATATCACTGATAAGATAGTCTTATGGGACTACATAATGACTTTATATGACTACGTAATAAATTTCAATAAATAATATTTAAATTTCTGAATTTCAATATCTTATGTAAAATGTGAATACCCCCATCAAATTTCGCGCTTCAAGTCACGTGATTTTGGTTCTTCGTCATTTGTGTTCTATTTTGCGTTCTATTATGTATTCGACTTTTGAGTGTTCTCAGAGTTAAATCTTTAAGACATATTTATGTATGTTATTTAAACAATATTTATTATTTATTTAAATACATACAAATATTAGTAGTTTTAGTGACGAGCAGAACTTCGGAACTTTTAACTAGTTGCAACTTAAGCAATTGCTTGTCGGCCTCCGAATTCACGATCTCCATCAACACGTACTAGCCCGTGAAACAGTTGGAACTTCAACCAGTCATGAATTTTGAAACACGCACGCGTGAAAAAGAAGTGGGAAATTCATTACTAAACATAAATTTTAAACCAAACTCCAAGGTAGAACTTAATGCAATCAAACGGCTTGAAAATGAATTGGTTCAGAAATCAGAATACCACAAACGAATTTATACTATTATACTTTTTTTTTTACTAAACTAGACTTTAAGTACAACACATAGAAAGGAAGCTTCACCAATGGAGGAAATAATGTCATTAGGTAAAAAGTAACAATTTCTGTGTTGTTACGACAATATGTTAGTTGTTGTTTATGACAAATATTTCCACATTAGATGACAATCAGTCTTGCCAAACCAAAGAAGTCGTGAAAACTAAGGAAAGAGATGTTTCCGAAAACCTAGAATCTTCTGTACACAATACAGAGAAGCTGAAAATGGAACTAGAGAAATATCGGAAATGGGAGATATCAGCCGAAATAGAGACAAAGCGCAAGGTGACGAATAAATCAATGTCTTTCCGTCCAATACTCTTGGTGAAAGGATTGAACACTTCTATGAAATTGTAATCCGTTTATAACTTAGGAAATGAAGTTAGCTGAAGCCCAGCATACTATTGAAGTGCAAAGAAAGTCACTTCTGGATTTGCAGTTACAGAATGAAAAGCTTAGTCAGGTTCTTGTTGAAGAAAAATCTAAAATACAAGTTACTACTAAAAGGTATCGTGTAATGTGTAGGGCACTTTATAGGCTGAATTTTAAATGGTTATCTTAACTGTGTATCATATTTTAAACCTTCTGCTACGAAAGAATGGAATTCATTATGAATTTTTGCAACTCTTTACGTCAATATACCACTGAAGTTGAAGAACGATTAACAACCTGTAAGTTTCACAACTTGCTATACGTTTATAAATAACGGGACAAAACTCTCAAATGCATATATACACGAGACATACCTAACCATTGTATTGGGTAATGGTTAAAGCACTGAAAGCAGTTGGCATTTCCTTCTCTTTAAGACAAGCAGTGCAGTTAATCCATCAGACACTAATTTGCTAAGTTGCTAAAAAAGAAGCCCAGCAGATCCTTTGTTAAATGATGTTTTAAATTATTACTTTATTTCTTAAAATACTTTATAACTGTTTGGCAGGTGAACAAGTGAAAGATAACATTAACAACAATCGTCAACTAACGATTAATAAATTGGAATCATTTGCACAAAAATTTGAACACCTCACTCGCAAACATGAGCAATCCAGCAAAGCTTTCAAGAGTGAATGTTTGTATAAGATATAAATTGTTTTTAAATGTAAAGTAGTATTAAATTTACGGAGTTTTCCATTAAGAACTCGTTTTTTAAAACAACCCTGTAGTTTTGATCTTTCTTGCAAGCAGAGCAGAGGCGGCCACATACCAGATATCGTGATCCAATCTTAATCAGAAAGTTTGTTCGTTTTTTAAATAATTTGAAATACTAGTTCCTAATGAAAACCTCCATAAATTAGCATTTAGTGTTGAAATGCTATTCAATTAGAACAAAGTAAATGAGTCGTGTTGTTTCAACACGTCATAATGTTAAATGAAATTATCCTTTGTTGTCTTCAAATCCTAAAGAAAATTTCAGGGTGATATTAATTTTTTTATTCTAGCTGATGACAATAAAAGACAAAAACAGCAGCTGGAATATGAACTGCAACGTCAGGCAACCATTGCAGATCAGAAAGTAAGATTCTTCAACTGAATGAATACGCCTGTTAATTTGATTCAATAACGGCCCGTTGCATAAGTCATTATATATTAACTTATTTGTTTAGATTAATAGCTTTATTCAGGAGCTTTCAGAAAAAGAAGATAGCATTAAATTGATGACTGTAGATTTACAGTCCTGCCAAGAGAATATGAAGGTTTTCGAAAAAACACTAGGTGACTGTCTTGTCCTTGAAGTTTTAAAATGTTCCTTTTGTCATATATTGCATACATTTATATTACAGAACATTTGCATGAAGAATTAAATGACAGAGAATTTGTTATTAACAACTTAAAGGAGCAACTCGAAGAAGTTAGCAAAAAGTTAGGAAAACATAAGGTTACAGTCCTTACAATGCTTTAGCCATTAATATACTTTAGCCATTAACCATCACAATGATGAAAGTCTCCACATTACTTCTTGGCTACTGGATCAAACATGTGACAGGCCTATATACAGTATATACTGTTTAATCAGTGGTGGCCAACAAATCGAACGTGAAGCCAATTTTGGTCGATCGCTCGCGATGGGTTGGTTGCCTTAAGACCCGCCTCGGTGGCGTAGTGGGTAGCACTCTTGGTAACTGCGTCAGTGGTTCTAGGTTCGATACTGGACCGAGGTGGATCTAGTATCGAACCTCCCCCTCCCCACGTTGTCTACGCCTATGGCAACAAGTCGATTGCGACACAATGTTAAGATAAAAAGTCGATCGCGACATATTTTTAAGATAAAAAGTAAATCTTATATAGACAAAGTTGGCCACCGCCGCTGTATATCATAGTTTTCAAGCGATTATCAACTTACCGTTCTTACAATTTATCAGTTTAGTTAATTATAGAATTGTCAATCCAGAATAATTTGTTTACACGATGTTATCATTTTCATTTGCAAGTCATTGGGTCTTAAGAACGAAGAAGTTTTGAAGTTTGTGGCACAAGAGTTGCATAAGTTAGGATTAGATCATGCAGATTTGCGCCACCAGATAGTAGAACTAAAAAATCAAAATTCTGTTGAGGTCGACGAACTTCGCAAAATACTCAAAAGTGCAGAAGTTTTAAATGATGAATGTCAATCGCGGTATTTATTGTCCCATATACATCACCTGATAATATCCTCAGTCCTTCCTATTGCTGAGAATTTTACATTAAATTTAGTAGAATTCAGGTACTAATTCAACAACAGGAATTGCTTGAAACAGAAATTACTTGTTTGATGGAGAATAAAGGTACTCTAAACTAAAAGAATTACATTACTGAGAAAATACAATAAACATTTTACTACGTAGAATTTTTGCAATTTAAGATTTGCTGGTCGCGGATAATTGCAGTTTGAAAGAGAATTTAGAGAAGCTGACAGCCGAAAAGGTACGTATGAGGGAAAATTAGGAAAAAGGAAAATTATGTCATATTGTTTTATAGTTATAAATTCATTAATGATGTGTAATTTATAGGTAACACTGTTAAACTCGCTCAAAGAAACTGAGCTGAAAAATGCAGAATTGGAACAAATCAAATGCATGATTAGTGAAAAAAACTTTAAAATCGAGGCACTTGAGGTGTTTATAAATTGGTTTTTTTATTATATGGTGAACACTCATCGTGTATAATTTGCATGAATGGGCTTCACATTTTGAAAGCTAGGTTGATCTTAGCAACAAAGACGAGCAGTTGAAAGGACTTTCGGATAGTCTAGAATCTACGTCAACTTTATTGCAGTCCAAACAAGTATAATGCTCTAAACGATTTGTAGCGAGAATATAGAGATTTTTGTTTGACAATCTTGTTACTATTCTTAGTCTGACATCGATAGTCTTATGATTGAATTAGAGGAAGTTACAAAACGAAATGAAGACTTCGTGAATAATGTGGCTCATTTACATAAACAGTGTGAGAGAGAAAGGTATTATAGTAACCCAACAGTGGAACGGTTAATTACTAATCAGTTATTAATCAGTTGTAAATATGTTTCTTTATTGAAGCTTTGAGAAAAGCGAGTTAATAGAAGAATTAAAAACAGCTCATGCAATGCAGAAAAAATCTGAAGAAGAACTTAAGAATGCGTTAGATAAACTGGATACTACAGAGACTCATTTAAAGGTAACATGATTAAAGTGATTATAAAGTGTCTTCATAACTTGCAAAGTTGCTTTATGTTTATTAAGCTATTTGTATAACTTAGAAACTTTGTGATGAAAAGTCGTTTGGAGAATTGGAGTTAAAAGAAGCTCAAAAGAATTTGGAAAACTTCAAGTAAGAGACTGCGTATTTCTTAAAATGATGCATGTTAAATGTGAATGTTGCTCAGCATAGTTAAGGACCTTTGCTGTTTTTAACTTTGAAAAGTGTTTTTAAACCATTTATTAAGGCGCATTTTATATCCTAGAACCAGTATGGAGGAGATGCAATTCAAAATAGCTGATTATGAAAAACTTTTAAGTTTTAAGGATGATGAATTGGAAAAGGTATGTTTTATAATTATCCTTAACATTTGTTCATACAGTTATAGACCTGCCTCGGTGGCGCAGAGGTAGCCGACTGGCTGCAGGTTCCATATTGGGTCGAGATGGGTTGGTTTTATTCGGGTGAGAGAGAGAGAAAGGTGCTGAGTACACTTTCCGTCGGACGGGTATTCCCAGGTGTAGTAGCTCGCCCCCCTGGCATCGGTGAAGTGCCCCAACGAACGACGATAGGCGGATGGTAAATATGAATAAGGGTTCTCATCTTAGGCTGGCAGCCGACTGTGCGTAATAGCCATTTTTTTTCACTCCATATGCCATATCTCTGTGACGTAATTCCAAAGTGGATATGAGCCTGGATTCTTGTCACGGACGGCGAGGCAGGTTCAATTTTGGGAGATCTGGCTCTTCAATCCACACTGAAACTTCTCTAAACGGTCCATCCTTGGGGATTTACAAAAGTAGATCCATCAGAGGGGTGAATTGATTAGGGGGGCTAACCAAAATACAGTACATGTACCAGAGAATTTTCCATTCTTTAAAAGAGTTGACCTTTGCGGGAGGTGGACCTATAGAGAGGTTTTTTATTTCGCAAGGTCCTTCTCGCCCATTATCATGTCCCATCCCACAACATACTTCCATGTTTGGCTCTTATCTCGTATGCTAACACAATAGTAACCTGCATCTCTGGGATGGACCAAAACTGCTCCTCCTCCCCTCGTTTTTAACTCTTTAACCTGCCTTTGGCATTCCAATGTATGCGCCTGGAGATGCAGTTGTAAAGAATCTAGGTTTCACTATTTTACTTACTATAGATAAAATCAAAAGTAGAAAAATGTGAAAATCGGCGAAAAGTAACCAATGAGTTGCGGGCTCATTCTAAAGAGTTGAAGCAAGAAAATGTTACGAATCAAAAATACATTAAAAAGCTACAGGATGAGGTAGTGATTTCCTGACAACTGAATAATTTATGTAGACTAATGTAGTCATATTGAAATATTTTTTGTAATGATATTTATAATTTTACAATAGATTGATAATTTAAAACAGCAACTGACAAAAATCTCCGCCGAAAATAACAGTTTAAATAGCTCATTACAAGGTATGAAAAATGAGCAGAAGGCATGGAAGTCAAAGTTTAACAAACTGAGTAGCGAAAACGAAGTGTTGACTCAAAATTCCAATGATTATGATTGCAAGGTAACAAAATAATTTACAGTATTTTAGTAATTTTTTTTACTTCAGAATTATTTTAAAATGAGTTAATATATGTATAGGTTGAAAAAATGGAGTCCATAATACAGGATAAGGAAACCAAGATACAATGCCTTGAGAATGAGGGAGGTGTTAAAAATCACTGCAGTAATACCATGTCATCTTTTAGAAGTTAAAAGTTGTTTTCTTTTATCTACAGGTTAAAGCTAAAAATGACCAGTTACAAAAGGCCGAATGCGAGAGAGAAGATTTGTTGGTTAAAAATGATCAAGAGCGGAAGGATTTGATATCGGTTATGGATAACTTTAAGGTTTGCGTTTAACCACATAGGTTTCTTTTTGAAGTTGATAAATTTTTAGAAGAAAATTTATTATTATTAGATTGGTAACCAAAAAATAATTGAAAAGCAACAAAATGAGATTGAAGTCTTACGTCAAGAAATTCAGAGCATTAAGTCTGAAAATGACTCAATTTTGAAGAAGAAAGTAAGTAACCTCCTCAAATCTACAACCAATATCATTGCCAGTTCCTACTCCAAAATTATACACGCTATCAAGACGGGATAGCGTGTATAATCAGCATATATAATGCTGGTATAATTTTCTTGGACTCGGGATGTGCGGGTTCGATACTGACCGAGATGGGTCGTTTCTCTTGGGCGAAAGTGGAGACCTCCCCCAAATTCGCTTGCCTTTAGTCGGATGGGAAGCACGCTCTGACGATTGGTAAAGTCCAAGTTCACGACCACACTCTCTGGCTATTGGTAACATTTCAAATGAACTACTGGACTAACAGTCTGACGTTTTAGTTTTTTAACCGTGTTTCAGACTGAAGAAATTAATAAAAAGGAAAGTTATTGCAAAAGTTTGGAAGAGGCTTTGCAATGTGCCAACAAGAAGAAGGTAAAGTTAGTAAAACGATATCGAGCGCATGGCAGTCACATTGAAGTTTGTTTCATTACTTAGGACCAACATGTAAAACAAGTTCAGGACCTCACACGCGAGCTTCAGTCGCTAAAAATGGATCTAAAGAATAAGGTTATTTTTTATATAACTAAAATTAAAAATTATTTATTTCCCTCATATCTAATACTTTATTTTTTTTCCAGGATGATGATGATCAGCGGATAAAATCTAAACCTCAGGATGAAGGTAAAAGTGTCTTTTCTGGGAGTAATGAGGTGATGTCGACAGGGGAGAAGCTAAGTCAAGATAAGAGTGGATCCTTGGCGACAACGCCACTGATAAAATCAAAATCTCCAAAAGCAGTAATTATTAAGTTGGCGGTTATTTATTCTAGAGAAAGTGTGTGTGTGAGAGAGGCAGTGAGAATGAGAGATAGAGAGAAGTAGCAGTAATTCTTATAATAACAATTCTTTAACTACTTAGAAAATTCCAACAACCCCGAAGGTCACCAAAGACCAGAGTATTCTTAAACGTAAAACGACACCAGTGGACGCCCAGAAGCAAGTGACTTTCTACAATGTACCTGCGTCGTTGGACTCTGAAACATCAGCCTCTGATGTCGTGGAGGTTTAAGAAACATTAATATTTTATTTTCGTCTAAATGATAATTGTTTTAAACTTTTTCACGTGTGCTGTTGTCATTGTTGTCTGCAAAAAAGTTGGTATTGCCTCCTATGAAGGAAAACACAAGAACATCTAGCATTTATCAGCAACCTGTGTCTGTTACTCCGAGACAACGCACTAAGACCATAAACGTCCTCAACAAGGCTTCACCAAAGAATTTACAGGATACCAACGAAAAAGCAACACCATCAAGAGGAACAACAACTCCACTGCAGTTAACTCCTAGAAGAAAAAAAGTTAGTTGCTTTGATAATAAGTTGCCTGGAGGTCATTATTTGAATGAAATGAACAATTTTGTTGCCTGCTTCGTCTTGCACGAAGTTGAAGGTTGGTGAACGTCAACAACAGCAGCAGTCAACTTTAAATCAACTTTGTTTAAGTCCAGCAATTATCATGAAGCGTATTGAAATAAAACAAGTTAGTGAATGATAATTTTGTAGCTTATATTTAATTTTTTTTACTAGAAATATTCGTGACTTTAGTTTTTTTGATGTGACATTGTGTGTTGCAGCCGCTGACACCAGCTACTCAAAGAAAACCTGGAAAAAATATATTCAAGACTCCTCAAGGAGAACGGACATACTCCAGAATGACAGCAGCTAAAAAGTCAGAAGATCACTTAAAATGGTTTGAAGAGGATGGCCTCTTTGGATTTCACTATGAAGACTAGTTGTCAGTTAACTTCATTTATTAAATTATATTAATTGGAGGTAGGAAGACATTAGAAATGATTAAATAATTAAGTTAGTTAATAGTTACCCTTAAGTTAATAGTTAGAATTTTCTGATTACGATTATATAGTTGAGAAGTTATAAGTTTATTCTGATAGTTACAAAAAAATAAAAAAACTAGTTTCTAGTCCATCGCTTTTTTTTATACAAATTTGCAACATAAATAATGGGGCTTTTTTTTAACTTGAAACAGCAGGCCCTTAGTCCCTCAGACCCTAAGGCATTAAAGGAAAGTTGGAGATGCTAGCTTCGTCGGGCTGTGATCCCGGCCAAGTGATCGACAAAACTAAACATGGGAAGCTGCTGAACGACTTTCAATATCAATCAGTAGAGTACTTGGGCCATATGTGAAAAACATTTTTGGCCCCCTTCCCCTGGTTTAAAGTTTAAATCTGTAAATTAGTTCAGCAGAACGTCTCTAAGGGCCCTCTAAATCTTCTCGCACCAGACCTGACACCAGTGTCTTTGAAAGCCTTCTACTCCAGGGTTTTGATAAGATGTGAATATAGTCCGACAACTTCCCTTACAGGAGCGTTTCTCAGAATTCCTTTCACCCTGCGATCAAAGCAGTTGGGGCCAAAGCAACTGTACTTTGTTGGGGCCCTTTTAGATATTCTAGGGCCCAGATGAGTTCCTTTAACCCCCTGGATGATAATTATCCACTGGATAACGGTTGAGAAAAGCTACACCAGATGATGGCACATCATACACATGTTCGCCATTCGAGTTCCAGTTTGGATCACATGACCCAGGATTCTTAACTGGATACAAAAGGGCTGCTGGACAAAGAGATTTTTTTTTGGAGGAAAAAATTATTTTAAATATTGATTAATTATAGTGTTACACGTCATATTTGTCCATGCAGATACTGTGACCATGTTCTTCATAATCCTTTTTCGTTACTATTAATTTCTTAAATTCTGGATTTTTGCTGAGTAGAGCTCCTCCTTCCCACGGATAGGTGACAGGACTAGAATAATAACAAATGAGAAAAAAAAGGATAAACTTATACTGAAATCCAAGCAGCAGATAAAAAATATTTAAACTTACTTCTTGGGTAATGTAATATTAACTTCAAATTCATCAGGAGCCATTGCTCGCACATCTTGATACCTGTTTTAAGTGTTCATATATGATGCTTGCAAATTAAACGTCATTCACAAAATAGTTAATCATCGTCATACCCTTATCCTGTCTGTGGCAGGGTCGGGTCTGCGGGTTCTAGCCCTTCAATCCCATCTATCTCGCACCAGGTCCCCGTCTACCCCACACATTATCATATCTTTACAGACAACCTGCTCCCACGTCTGCTTCGGTCTCCCCCTGCCCCGCGTGCTTCCAACCACCTGCATTCCTGTTGTTGTTGTTTGTTGGTGTTTTAAGGCCCTTCAACTACAAGGTCATTAGAGCCCCGTCCAAAGCGTAGTTCTTATGCAGAGATTGCACAGACACTACACTAATGCGACGATTTTTGGGTATTAGCAGTACCCAGTTTTCTCAAGCGGCCACCCATGTCCGTACTAGCTGGGGTTGCGCTGCTTAACTTCAGTGATCAGACGAGAACTGGTGTGTCCAACGCAATTCACCACTCCCTTGCATTCCTGAAAGGGACCTAACGAGTTCCTCCTCCCCTCTTCTCATTAAGTGTCCATATCACCTCAACCTACTCTCCCTCATTTTTTCCGCGATGTCCACCACCCCCAGGTTACCTCTAAGGGTTCGACCTGTTATGGCTGCCTGGCTTACTCCCCAACCCACGGAACTAATCCAGAACTATCAGCTCTCGACACCCCACTCACGTACCGCAGCATTCGCATCTTGGCTACTTGCATTTATTTACGTGGCTCTTCCTCATTGCCTAACACTCTGTTCCATATAACATGGCTGGCCTAACCACTGCCCTGTAGAACTTCCCTTTCAACTTGATTGGGACCCTCCTACCACACAGGATTCCGCTTGCCTGTCTTCACTTCAACTATCCTCATGGGTTCTATGGGTCACATCAGAGTCTATCTCCCCATTACTTTGGACGTCACAAAATGGTTATCTTAAAAAAAAAAGTGCCTACACTCGTTCAACAAATCCAGGAAATAAACAGTTTCCGCCAGTTAAAATGATATTCTTATAAAAATGAGGTTGCATTTCCTCCGGAACGCTTTCAATTGAATTTATTATCGTTTCTGAAATTCCCATTTGTTGTATTCCTACATCTGATGGATGAAATAATAATTCGGGTGCTGAAAATCTTTCATTATTCATCCTTATTATCTGTAATGACATACAGTTGTAGTTATTTTTATTATTAATTAATTAATCAATCAATCATAAAGAGTACTGATTCACCTGTTCACCAGAATTGGGCCTTCCACTGGACTCTTCTTTTGATTTTACATAACCTCTTTTAATGACTGTGTAATCTGGTAACACATAGTCCCGTGCAATTGTATTTTCTTTTCCTTTTAATCTGTTTTTTTAGTTATTTAGAATAGCAGCACAGGGGGCAATCAAATCTCAAAGTTTTTGCTTTACTTACTTTGCAATTTCCATATCTTTATAAAATTCCTTTGAGACGTAACAAACATCTTCCTTGACTTGATTCATGACGTATGTTTCATCCATGACGTGCAATTGCCTGAAATATTATTGTGTAAATATGATGCTTACTGCCGGGTTTTCATTCATCATTATCACACCCTTATCCCGCCTGTGGCAGGGTAGGATCTGCGGGTTCTAGCCCTCCACTCCCACCAGGTCACCGTCCACCCCACACACCTACCATATCCTTACGGACAACTTGCTCCTACTTCTGCTTCGGTCTCCCCTTGCCCCGGGTGCTTCCAACCACCTGCATTCCTGAAATGGACCTAACGAGTTCCTCCTCCCCTATTCTCATTACTTGTCCATACCACCTCAACCTACCCTCCCTCATTTTTTCCATGATGTCCCCCCACCCTTAACATAGTCGTTCCTAATTCTGACCCTAGTCATGTACCGCAGGCTACTTGCATTCTATTACTGGGTGTTTCTCAATGCCCAGCACTCTGGTCCATATACTGTAGCATAGCTGGCCTAACCACTGCTCTGTAAAACTTGCCTTTCAACTTGTTTGGGACCCTCCTATCACACAGGACTTCACTTCAAACATCCCCATTGATTCTAGGGGGGGGTCACATCTGAGTCTATCTCCTCATTGCTCTGGAACACTGAGCGGCGAGTTGCGTTGGACACACCAGTTCTCGTCTGATCACTGAAGAAGTTAAGCAACGCAACCCCAGTTAGTACTAACATGGGTGGCCGCTTGGGAAAACTGGGTATCGCTAGTATCCAAAAATCGTCACATTAGTGTAGTGTCTGTGCAGTCCCTGCATCAAAACTAGACAGTGGACGGGGCTCTAATGACCTTGTAGTTGAAGAGCTCTAAAACACCAACAAACAAACAATCTGGAACACTGATCTTAACTACTTCACCTCTTGCACTTTTGTCACCAATTCGCCTGCAGAGAGTACGTCACCAAAGGGGAGGTAATCATAATTATTTTACTGACCTATACGAAATAATGTCCTTTAGATAATTAGTTAGTACTTTGCCCCCAACATCTATTCTTCTGATTGAATTTCTAAGTTTCTTTCCTTTGCAATATGGTGCTATATGAGTGAAAGAAAATCCTGAATCGACTATAAGACAACATAGTTCATTTTCGTTTTCTTTCTGAAATCGATGAGAACTAAGCGTCGTAGCTATTTAGAATAAAATGCAATATTCGATTACATTAGTTAACTCTTCGTTAGATAGAACTAGTTCTTAAACTACTCAAAAATAAGGAAAATATCATACCATTAATCTGAAGAAGAGAGTCAAATTGATATTCTTCAAAAAACATCTCATTCATACCTTCTATAATGGAATTGAAACTAAAAAGAGGTTGAGTAATAACTAAGCATGTGTTGCTGCAATCAAGGTTAAATACATCTCGACCAAAAGTATAGTCCCAAATTGTTCTTTCCACTTCCCAGTTTACAAGAAGTCCCTGCATAATTCAACAGACAAGATTTAAAATTGTTATCAGTATTTAAACAACCCGCCATTTTGTCCAAATGGCATGTACACAAGTGACATTCATGTTATAGTGATGCTACCTTTTGAAAAGGTAAAATATAGAACAAACCGGACACATCTTTGCAATCGTCTATTTGATCTCCTATAAATTGTCGTCGTCGTTCACTCTTTGCTTTTGTAATACAATTTGGAATTAATCTGAAAGTATGAGAGAGATTGGCAACAGTTTTAATAGTTGTAGGGGAAGCGTCCCGTTACCAGGCCCGGCTCGTGAGTTTCAGGCGCCCTAGGTTAGTGAATCCATCGCCGCCCCCACATTAAATTTAATGCAGTTCTACTGTATATTGTCCTGCCGTCCCTCACACCCTTGGCATTTGCCCCACTGCCAATGCATTGCTATGACTGTGCAACAAGGCGCCTCGAGAAAGCTAACATTTAGTAAAGGCCCCACCAATCAGGGAAGTTTGGGAACCCCAGAACTATGAACATTTTAAATCATCGTTAGACTCCATGGCAAAGAAGTACCTCTGAATTTAGCTGCCCCTTTGAAATTTGCCGCCCTAGGCAGCCGCCTAGGTTTGCCTGCTCCATGAGCCGCCTGTGCCAGTTACATACGAATGGACATATGCATATGATCAGGATTTAAATGGTAGCAACACTTACCTAGGCTCATTTTGACTTGCAAATCCGGCTTTTTCAGTGTAGGCTCCGTTATCCAATATAAAAACTTGAGAATCCATGTTTAGAAAACAAACTTCAGAAAAGCCACATGATTACCGGCAGCATCGAACAACAGCTCGAAAAACTGGAGGTCGAAGCGCTGTAAGGAATTGACATTGTCATTAACGTCATTGGTTGATTGGATTAATTCTGTGAGCGGGTTTTTTGTAATCGAGTTTTATTTTCGTTAATCTGCATTATGATATCGACAAAGAGCAAAATAATGACACTATTTTGGATACCCTATTTTGTTTGTGCCATTTAACTGCAATGGGTGAAGAATATTCAACGCTGGTAATTACAGAGTTTAACATCATCCGTGTCTTGCAATTAATTGACGGTCTGAGATCCCGCTGTTTACTTCAAGTTGTTAGATTCGGTAAGTTGATTTGTCTCTTTGCTTTTGTCATTCGCAGTTGTATTTTTTACACAACACCATTATTTTTGCTCTATTAATTTATTTAAAAAAAAGCCTTAACCACTTTGCGTGATATCCAAGTGCGAGATTCCCCAAAAAAAATACCTTTAGAATTAATATCTAACAAGACACCATTTGCCATTGCATCAAGACGTGAATTTTGATCATGTGTTATTTAGGCGATATGTTCACAAGTAAGTGACTTTGGTACAGTATGACGGTAATGTTGTCTAAATTATTGGGTAGTTTTTAGCAGACTATTCTTTCAACTTTCCGATCAACGAATGTATGAGAAATACATGATACCGGGCCTGTGTCACAAGCGATCGCAATAAACAATAACATTTTCCCGAAAGGACCCTCAAAATTGTAGGTATGATGTAAATACAGTGGTCTGGTTATAACGAACCAGAAAAGTGTACTAAAAACGGTTCGTTATAATGGGTGAAAGATTTCACTGGGAAACTTTCATTGTTGAAATACAATAAGTTATTAACGGGAAGCTTCCAGTAAATAACGAGAAATAAATTCATGAAATTCAAGAAAAGCATTGCATAATACGAAAGCTTCCAGTTAAAATAACGAGAAATAAATGAGTCCGACACGCGTAATATCTCGGCAATATGTGCAGCAGGCCCTGGAACGGGTATTTTTACGAAGTTATACCGACCGAAGTGCCACATTTCATCTGCTAAGGATGACGAAATCTTTTCGACCGTTAAAATACAGTTTTACCCGGGTTTGCTATAGCCCAGTGGTGGCGAACCTGTGACCCACCCGAACGTGAATCATATCTAGTTTATCGTAGCATAGTGTGTGGGTTAAACGGGGACCTGGAGGTTAGAACCCATAGATCCGACCCGGCCACAGGCGGGATAAGGGCAGTATGATGATGTTCTCTATTTGCTACTTTAATAAACTAATATATTCATTATTAATAATTTTTTATTCATAAAATTAAGGAGTGATTGCAACTGACCCGCGGACAACTTTTTTGCTCTTCTTTCTTGTTATTGTGACTCGAGTTCAAGAAAGGTTCGCCACCACTGCTATAGCCAAAGTACTGTAAACCACTTAAAACATTCTTAGTGAGGAACAATTATACTGCCTAGAAATTATTGCGATGTTTCATCACTTCTAACTTTGTTAAGCAAAGTAACTGCAACTCCTAACCCTTTTCCCGCCTATGGCAGGGTCGGGTACCCATCTTGTCCCTCATTTCTAGCTTTTTTAGTTCACAAAAATTCAGAACGTTTTAGACCCTTAAAAGACAACATTACCCTGTATAACTATCATTAAAATAGGGATAAGTTAAACAATTGTGACTTTGAAAGAAATATTAAAAATGCTCTAGAGTAGTATGCCTTATTCTAAAGTTAACCGATTAGTTTAACATTGGTTTCAACACATTCTCTAATTTGATGGCATCAGCTGCAAATTTCCTGATGCCATCAGAAAGTTTATCTGTTGCCATTTCATCTTCATTCAGCATCCAACGGAATGTCTTCTCATCAATACTTATTTTTGGATAGTCTTGTTTCTTGGCTAGAACAGTTTTTTAACATGATTAGCATCATGCAACCATTGATCAACAGGTATTTTGTAAATGTATAGCTTACCATTTTCAACATTAAGATGTGGATGGATTTTCTCATTTGATTCTGCCAGTTCTCCAAGAAGTTTGGGACTAGCAAAGACGTACATTGCTATTGTTTGTAGCAGAATGGTAAAACCTAACAAAAATTATACTCACCTTATAGTAAGTAAGTCACAACCGGCTAAGGCTGTAATTTCTCCAACATTACGAAAAGATGCACCCATAACGACAGTTTTATACCCGTATTTCTTATAGTAGTTATAAATTTTCGTAACGCTGACCACACCAGGATCTTCCATTGGCTGGTAGGTTTTCTTATCAGTGTGGGCTACATACCAGTCCAAAATTCGACCAACAAATGGAGATATGAGTGTGACTCCTGCTTCTGCACAAGCGACAGCCTACACAGAAATTCTGCATTACATTTTAAACTAGTTTCAGAGGAATCTAAACTGTATATCATGCCTGAGCAAAATTGAAGAGCAGTGTCATGTTGCAGTGGATTCCATGCTGTTCTTCCAATACTCTATCAGTAACAAAACCCTGTGAGTTACGTTTTGAAGTCTTTTTTTTTTCCGCAGAGTTAAATAAAATTATTACCTTGCTGCTTCTATTCCTTCCCACGTCGAGGCTAGCTTGATAAGGATTCTGTCCTTATGTATCCCTTCTTCCGCATACAAGCTAATCAAGTGACGAGCTTTCTCGATCGAGCCTTGCTTGTCGAATGATAACCTAATTTCAAATTGACTTACGGTGAGAACTTCCTGGTTACTGAATTAAATTACTATAAATTACAAACTGATGTTTTCACCTAGCGTCGACTTCAGTAGACACTCTTCCTGGAATGATTTTTAAGATTTCGCATCCGAATAATACAAACAGCTTGTCCATTGTGTGAGTCAACCTTTCCTCAGGCGTTCTAGAAAATATTTTTCATTCAGTATTTTACAAATTGGAGTGGACTTGAGTGTGCTGTGCTTTCCCCTTCCATGAAACGCAAGACTAATTTGGCATGACAAGCAGTAGTTCACCATCTTTCATTGCCCAACTAAATTATAACACAGGTAAATTCAGCGACATTAGTTTTACTTTAATGAGGTTAATGATTCTTTGTGCAAAACTACGAGTTAAATAATTTTAAAACGGCGTTACTTAACTGCCCTTAGTCTTTTATCTGAAGCTACCTTCTGTCTTTAAAAAAAGACTTGCACAAAAAAAAAGCAACTTCTAACCCTTTTCCCTCCTATGGCAGGGTCGGGTACCCATCTTGTCCTTCTGAATGGACACAGGGTGTTATATTGGACATAGTTTTTTTCTGCAGCCGGTTGCCGGCCAAAGCTGCACCCCTACGCTTATTTATCGTCGGTCTAGTGTTCGTTGGGGAATGCTACCGACGCCAGGGGGCGAGCTCCTACACCTGGAAATTTTGCCTCATCTACCCGTTGCGTAGTAGAGAGGGTTCTTTTACGTGCAAGTGCCATCGTACACCCACACGGGACCTCGGTTTTACTTCTCATCCGAAAGCAGGCACACTCGCGGCTTTTCTCTCGCCCGAAAGAAGCCCACCCACCTCGAACCTAGAACTACTGGCGCAGTTGCCGAGTGTGCTAACCACTACGCCACCGCGGCGGGTTTTCAAAAAAAGAGACTTGCAGCAACGATTAATTTTTAAGATTAAATGAAAGAGCCGACTTTCCACATTAATAGATAACTATCATCGGTAAAACGACGCAAGATATTTTTATTTCTTTATCGCCTTCTGACTTCTTGTTTACAACATCCGAGATTAAACCATTTTCATTCTTCACATCCTGATTATGAGGTTGCAAAGTCATTTCCATCTAAATTTTCTCAATAACTTAAGTAATGCATCCGATACAAGTTACCCAATAACAGAATTTCAAACTGTTGTGTTTGTTGAGGGGGAGACGATAATGATAAATAAGTTGGGGGAATATAATTTACCTGCCGAGTTTTTTACCGTACTGCACTGCTTTTTCAATAAGATGCTGATACTGAGGCATATTGGCAGCCTGCAGTATTAGAGACGGGTTAGTAGTTGCATCAGTGGGTTTATATTGCTTCATAGCTAAAAAAAATTAAAATTTCTTAACGTGAGTCGAACTGCTTTAAAAGCGTGACATGGACGAGACTTGAGAGATAAAATAACCGGTTCATATAATTGCTTGAGCTCGTAATGCTATGCATCATTTCCGAAAGAAAGAGCTAGCATTTCAAATTATAAAATTCTGGAATTTAGTATCTAAAACGTTATATCAGAAGCTGGAATAACAGGTTCGTCTGTTTCAAATGAGTCGTCTATTTTATGTTAGGTCGTTCCCCACTACATCCTTCCCCTTTATTTTCTTGAGGAAAAAAAGCACCCCTGCTAAGATGTCATTTTAGAAATGCAATATATTATACGCAACAATTTCGCAACCATCGTTAAGGAAGGATGCATCTCGACTTTAAAGGAGACGTTTAACTTTAGATAGACTTTTTCCTCTTCCTAATTCAATGCGGCTTTAATTAGTTTACCTGTTTGTGATGATGACTCAATGTGACTTTGTGTCGGTAATGTTTTCAATAATAACTATGCTTCAGCGGAACAATTTTTTTCCACTGTTCAAGGGCAACAACTACTCTTTGGTATCAGACTTTAGCTGCCCTAATGCTTCGCATAACCTTGGCGTTTGAATGACTGTCCTCCCATTAACAAGTTGGGGGTCCCCATGAGGCCTAGTGCTGATCTTGACAGTTAACGAGGGTGGGACGGAAAACTTACAAAGCATCCTCACAGTTATATAATTGCAAGTAGTGTGTCAATTAATTTAATTCTAATTTGTGATAAGCGCATGCGATGTACGGGAAGCTAAGGCCATTTCAAAGTCATCAGTAGTTTCGATAGTATGGTTTGAAATTGACACAACTTTGACATTTGCGCAAATTCATTTTATTAAAATATAATGTTTCTTCTACTAACCTTCAAAATCGCCAGTGTCTGCCACCACGATGGTCAGTTGTTTTAGTTGTTCTAATGATGACATTTTTACGTTTCTGTTGTGTTATCTAGATACTAATTTATAATATTCCCCTTACAACGGAAGCAACTAAGTAGACGTAATAGTGAAGAACTTCATCGCCGTCGCGAAGGTATTTATAGATCGTACAGTAGAGAGACATCAGCGCCACACCTCCGGTATTTGCATTTGCACCGCACTTTAGCTCTTTTTTTTCTAAAACTGGCCTCCATTTTTGTATTCTAAAATATTTGTTACAGTAATTCTCACGTATGAATTCTTCGCATGGCAAATTGTTTGGGGTAGGTTATTTTTATCCTGTAAAAGACTACTAGTTGTTTTATCCCTAATAATTGAAATTAACAGTTAATTTCAATGTGCTGATAGCTAGTTGGTAAGCAGACGATAATGTGTGTGTGACCTTTATAAGATCCGTGTATGTGCAGTACAGATGTGCTTTTTCGTTTTTCACATAAGCGACTTTGATAACTAAAGATGGTTTATTTCATCATTTGCTTTTCATATCAGGAGGCTAGGCAGGTACTTGGTAAATGATCTAGGAAGTAACGATCCACATTTTCAAGTTGAATATGGCGCGAAATTCAAATTTGCTAAATACCATTGAGGTGCCAGTAAGGTTACTGTATATTCCTGTGGGTTCCAGACGCCTGGCTGGGGTGCCCCAGTCAGAGCATGTTCATTGGACCCGCAGAGCCGACCCTGCCAAAGGCGGAGTAGGGGTATGATGGTGTGTCAGCAAGGTTATATAAGACCTACTTCGGTGGCGCAATAACCTTTGACGCAGTAGCGTGCTCGGCTACTGCGTCAATGGTTCTAGGTTCGATACGCGACCGAGGTGGGTTTGCTTCTTTCGTCTTCCTTCGAATGAGACGTGAAACCGAGGTCCCGTGTAGGGTACGATGGCATTTATACGTAATAGAACCCTCTCTACTATGAAACGGGTAGATGAGGCAAAAATTTTCCAGGTATACCTCGCCCACAGACGTTAGTGGAATTCCCCAACGAACAGCGGACCGATGATAAGTATAGGGGTTGCAGCTTTGGTCGGCAACCCGCTGCGGAAAAACACTGTCCAATATATCACCCTTGTGTCCATTCAAAGGGAAAAGATGGGTACCCGACCCTGCCATAGGCGGGAAAAAGGTTAGGAGTTGCTTGTAGTTGCTGTGTCAGTAACGTTTTGTTGACATGATACTGATGAATTCTGGTTGACAGCCCGTTGTGAAAAGGGATGGGTTAGTCAGAGGAATCAGTACAATAAGTAAGTTACATATTAAAAACAGTTAAACAGGATGTCAGTTAATCCACATCGATAAGATGAATTAATATAATTTATTATACTATATAAAACTCTATGCATATCTTTTACTTTGTGTGCCTTTTTTCTTTATGCATTTTCGCGTATATGGTGAGGTGAATCTCACATCAGGAGTTGGTAAAGTTTCTCTAAATGTTCGTTGCCCCATTGTCCCACGTAGGTTTTTCAACATTAACACATTGAAATCATGGATGGATGTGTGTGTAATCTATTCTTTAATATCACATATATATTGACAGAATAAATAATAAATATTTTGTCATAATATGCATTAACCCACGAGCTATTTACATACACTAAGCATGCAGGTACATTACTTACACAAGAAACACTTATATCGAAATATTTTACATTGTTTCAGTCTACTTTACATTTCATGAGCTAACTAAAACACCATTTACAATATTACTAAAAATTTAAGGAAAAAAGTATCGTATAATATAGTAGAGACCATTTTTAGTAGTGAAAGAAACTTCTATAATATTAATGAAATATTAAAAAAACTTAGTAAAGCTTTATATAGTGGCTGAATATTATAAATAATGTTAAGAGTGCAAAGAAGTGGTAGAATTGTTACAAATTAAAAAAGGGATATTTACAATGTCACATGTGAATTTTCAAAATGAGATGTTCAGATGAATTGTGAATTTGTCGTATGTTCGAATAATAATTTTTTTATGTAATTGATCAAATTTTAGGTGACTGATAACAACCTTGTGTTTTGTACGTGGTTGTCAATTGGAGTTTCTGATGGAATAGCTTCATTCGTAAGAGAAGCTCAAGAAATAAACCCTGACTTCTTTCTGGGTAGTAAGGCTACAATCTTGGGCATCAGGACAAACTAAATTGGACGATTACAGAGAATATAATTCTAAATCAGTAGTGTTATAGATTAACTTGTGCTAACATAGGGTTGCCATAATTATCGGCCCCCCGACCGGGACATATCCCCCCTTAAAAATATTTTTTCATCAAAATAATTAGAGTTCATATTATAAACATCCATAGCTTTATTATAAGAAATGCATAATCCTTTCCCTAACTCATTCATCATTCCCGTATCTCGCCTGTGGCAGGGTCGGGTCTGCGGGTTCTTGCCCTCCACTGAGCATGCTCTGACTGGGGGCATCCCAGCTAGGCGTCTGGAATCCGCAAGAATATTGACTGGTTGGTCTGTGGGGGGATGCTAGGCTACCTTTCACAAACTCATTGAAGTATAAGATATTTTAGAGGACCCCCCTCCCCCCCAAAAAACACGTTGGGATCAATAGTGGATTATTCTCGAACAGTCAGTTTCACTGGCAAAATGTTGAGAGATGAGTTTTGGGGATTCATGGGTTGGGGAGTAAGCCAAGCAGTCATAACAGGCCGAACCCTTAGGAGGCTGCTCACGGGAGATGAGGAGGTAAGTGTAGAGGACGTAGGAGAGGGGAAATTTGCAGCACCCAACGTTCTTTACCTACCAGCCACCCATGTTGGTACAAACGTGGGCTTGCGCTGCTTAACTTCAGTGATCTCACGAGAACTGGTGTGTCCAACGCAATTTGGCTGCACAGTGATGTGTTTTCGTGGACGCATCTGTACCAAATCTAGGCATGCAAATGCGCAGTACTGAATGCAATGATATTATCGGGAAATAATTGTTTAATATGCGAAAATTTTAAATCGACCGGGACAAATGACTGTTGGACAGGAACACTGGGACATGTCCCGGTGTAGCGGGACGTATGGCAACCCAATGCTAACATAATACTGTTAACAAAAATAACGTTGAGGAGAAAAAAAAGTAATAGCGAGACTCCCGAGAGACTGATAGAAAGCTGTCGTCCTGTTATTTTGCTAAAACCATACAGTATATTATATATAGACTTGGAGTTGACATTTCCCCTCTTCCTTGCTATGTTTCATGCGAGATTTACAAACAGTTAACTGTTTAAAAAAAATGGTAAGAATGCACGGGTGATGGACTGCGTAACAATTTCAGAGAGATTAAATCGTCATAAGCAAGTTTTACGTATTGGGGGGTTTGCGTATTTGAGTACTATTATTTAACAAAGTGTCATTTATGTAAAATAGCGTGTGACGGTATAAAAATTGCAGGTGTAAATGTAGCATTTATTATACACATTAGTTGTTTATTAACTAGTATTTTCTTTGCAAAGTAGAACGTTTCTTTTCTTCATGAAGAGTTTGTAAAAAACTATGTTGTTCAGAGGTCTAAAAATGGGTTGTCTTTTTTTTTTTTATTCTTGTATAATTCATAATGTAATAACTGACAATTAATGAGAGAGAACGTATAACATGCAGATTTGCCGAAAAGAAAACCCTCTGATTTCGACGAGTCAAACATGCCAAGGCCTTTATATTATTATTATTTAAATATATTTTAGGTGGAATGTAATTTAATAATATAGTACATATACTATTAATATATATATTTTGTTGTGAAGTTATTTTATGTAGAACTCAAATGCAGCCATTTTTATTTGGATCTAACATATCGATTACAGGATTTACACACAAAGACACACACTCACTTATTTCGTATACGATAATCTCACTATCTACTGTTTCTATTACAGTGAAAAAGGCATTAACACTACATTCCAGAGAGACATTTTCACATGTAACATCATGAATGATGCCCGTAACTATAGCTTTTTAAGTTGAAGCTACCAGTTTCTAGCTGTACAAGATCCATTTTTTTTTCTATCTAAGGAAGAAACGTAGCGTATGTAATTTTATTTGGGAGGAGGGATGTGAATCACACCTTGGGATGATGAGAGGTTTCTAACTCATGCACCATTAAGAAATCATCTTCAATTTCCATTTCATTATAAAATATAAGTAGTCATGTCGCATCTAGACTTTCAGCAAACTAGCATCGTGTAATCATAAATTAGCAAATGCATGCAAGGAAGTTTAAAAAAAGATATTTGAGATGAAAATGAGTCTTGATCGTAGTGGTTCAATAATCAACATACCATCATGCACTATAAATAAAGAGATAGTAAATATACATTTAAAAAAAGAAATTTCAAAAAGTGAAGAAGAAAAAAAAAATGACGGGACTGTAGTGAACTTATATAAAAATGCAAATTTTGTTTTGTACAATTGGGTAAAAAATATGACGTATTTTCATAGCAGTTACACTTTATCTTAAGACACTAATTACATGCCACTATATCAACCATCACGACCAAAAAGGAGGTACACCAAAAGTGTGGTTTCATCCTATTTGCAAAGATTGCCAAAAAAAATGAAATCGCGTCTCCCTTGGTGTCACATATCAGTATGTTGGTGTACTTTATTATAATAAAATTCCTGAATTATGGTAAATTCAGACTTTCTCTGTGAAGATTTTAAAAAATAGATCAATGTTTGACAGTCCTGAGGACAAAAGAGAGCCAATCACTTATTACTTCGGCAAGTTGTAGGCCCAGTAACATGTAAATTTACAAAGCTTGACAAAAATTTCTTTTTCAAGTAACATCTGACAATTATTTTCAAACTAGTAGTTGACGGTGATGGTGTTCTGCAACCATTTACAACGAGGATAGATGATTTTTGTTTACTCATTATTATTATTCAAACGCTTTTGTGTTGTTATTGCAACTGTTTATGGGGTTTGCTAGTATGAGATTACTGTCTGTTTGACCTGAGATAAGTCTGTTTCTTGAGTAACCTTTGTTCCTCGATAATAACGAGATGTCTCCAAGAATCCGTGATTATTAAAATGATGTGGTTTTAAAAATTTTTCATTTACTTACAAGTTGTGGATGTCATCATCAAGCTGAACGGTCACCACGGCAAAAACGATGTTTTTTTTTTAAAAAAAAACCCCAACAACAAAAACTTCAAAATTCATACTCATAATGCGAGGATTGATTATTTCTCATATTTACTTAGGCTGAGAAATTCAAGTGTCGTGATCAATGCCTTTGGTGAGCGAGGCTTCTAAATTAAACGGAAATTCACTGAGGGATTCCAGAATTTGTATAAGAAATGTAACCATGTTGGGATTTCTTAAAAATGACTGATCTTCATACATCTGCACTGTTATTGGTGTGGAAGCAATAGGCGACATTATTCTATGTAGCAATCGATCCCTAAATTTAATGAGAGATATATATTAAAAATAATTAATAACCATTATCTATCAAAAGGACATCAACATTTTAAAATTCAACTTCTTTGAAAAAGTGAATTTATAAACAACATACCTGGTTGCCAAACAAACAAATAACTGAAATTTGCCATCTTTTCCAACAGTATGAGATGATAAATTGATCTTGTTAACCATCTTACAGTAGCACTTCATAACATACAATTGTTCTTTCTTATCGCGTCGCAAATCCCGCTCCTCAGTTTGCTCTTCCAGGTCTTGGACTAATGTGGTAAAGTAACCTTGAACTTTCACTAAAAAAAAAAAAATAAAGTTCACTATACACTTTTTATCATAGTGTGGTGAATATGATTTTATTTACTACAAAATCAGACCATCACATACCAAAGAAATCCCAAAGATATAAGTGTCGTCCAAATAATCTTGTCGACTTAAATCCATAAAGAAATACTTGTTCAAGGCAATAAACGAGTCCCATTTCACCACACAACAATATCGTCAGACTACCCCTTTCTTTTTCTGGCTTATAATAATGTTTTATGATATTATTTACAGCATCAGCTAATGTTTGCTGGATTTCAGGCATGGATGTTTCTGAAATTATAAAAAAAAAATAACCTCACAATTTCCATATTTAACAGTAATCATTTGAATATAGATAACACCCAACTCACTTGCTTCAGTTGGTTTCCGAGGCATGTTTGGTGAGCGACAACGAGGTGGGGTCCTACACGTCTCCATCAACTCTATAATTCAATAACCACAGCTCTATTTAAATGATTCTGTGACATTTATTTAGCTGAGATTAAAACAAAATAATGACCTTCATTATCAGTAGATGATGGAACCATTTCTCCAACTAACAATCTCTCTGTACTTCCATCATCTATTCCTTTACCTAGCCATCGGCCACATGGGAATCTTTAAGAAATAATCACACACATACTATTATGAAAACATCAGCTATCTGTTCAATAAACACCGCAAATGTCTTTAATTGTCAGAAATTCACTTACTTATAAGTATGGCCCGTTATTTCATTTCGTACCAATACGTGTTCAATCATCCACTTGGGACTAATACCAGTATTATCATGACCAATTCTTAAAGTTGTCAATATACCCAGATTTTTGTGCTAAACAAAACAGTAAGTTATTCGTATGACATTTGCGATGACAACATGGGTTCGTTCGTTCGTTCAGTGTTTTAGGGCCCTTCAACTCAGTGGTCATGAGAGCCCCGTCCACTGCGTAGTTCTAATGCAGAGACTGCACTGACACTACACTAATGCGACGTTTATTGGGTATTAGCAGTACCCAGTTTTCCCAAGCGGCCACTCATGTCAGTACTAGCTGGGGTTGCGTTGCTTAACTTCAGTGATCAGACTAGAACTGGTGTGTCCAACGCAATTTGCCGCTCCCGACAAAATGGGCCACGAACAAATGACAGCACAGCTTTTATTTAAATTGATATTTTTATCAGATCTCTGCACTAGGAAGGATCATATTCACAGTCTTGAGTTCTCAAGGTCAGACTTGGGATAAATAATTTCCAGAAATAACCATCTTTTAACATGACTTTAAAAATTTCACACACCAGTTCTCGTGAGATCACTGATGTTAAGCAATGCAAACCCGCGTTAGTACCAACATGGGTGGTTGGTAGAGAACGTTGGGTGCTGCAAATTTCCCCTATCCTACACCCCCTATATCTACTTCCTCCTCTCCCTCAGGCAGCCTCCTAAAGGTTCAGCCTGTTATGGCAGCTTGGTTTATTCCCCAACCTGTAAGTGTAACATAACATAACTGAGAGTATACCTGAAATACTAGTTCCAGAGATACTTTCGGAATGGGCATCATTCCAGTTTCTCCCAAGTTCCCTGAAATGCACACCCAAGCATTTGCTGAAGTAGTGGATGCACTAAATTTGCGACTTGGAAATATCACAATTCTGTATGGTACAACTGAAACAATATATTTAATGTCCTAATTATTAAAAAAGGAGGGGGGGATTTAAAATAATGTAAATATTTAATTTAAAACCTTAAAATTGTACCTACTTGTATTGGTAAACGTATTAGTGAAACAAAAGTAATCCACAGCATTTAATGAGAGAAGGTGGTATAAAAATTGCTCTTTTTCGTCATCACATCGTAAAAAGGCATAACGTTTGTACAGATTCCTGTTGTGAACAAAAAAAAATGAACATTGTTATTACAAAAGAGTATAATGTAAGATGGAGTATCTGAAATTGCCAAATTTCTTGCATTACCTGAGTGTTTCTGTGTCTGATAAAAGTTTTTTTAAATGCTTGGATAACAGCTTTTTTTCCAGTGAGAGTCTTACCCAAGCACGAGCATGTCCTATTTCAGTCTTGATCTCTCTCATAGCTTGAACGTTTCTAAAACAGGAATAAAGAAAGGACACTCCATCAAGCAGTGCAGATATTAATAGTAATTTTATTACCACTTATTAGAGACCTCATATCAAATGTTAGAGAATCGGGAAGTGGTTTTAATCCTGGAGCGTCCGGAGTTTTCACTTTCTTTTTTAAATCCTTATTCTCTCTCGATCTCCTGATGGATGCATCAAATTCTGGAGCCATTGATGATAAATCTAATATAAGAAGTTGAGATCATATCCAACTCGATCTAGTGATCTAATCGCCTCACAATACAACTGCAAACATGCAAACATAAAACAAAAATGTGCGCGGGTTAACAGTAACACATTGGCACAGCCCGTTTATAAGTTAATTTATGTCCTCACTTTCTCTTTGTGGAACACAATTGTAATTTAGATAAGTGACGACGACGACGATGATGATGATGACGACGACGACTATGTTGTCAAAGTAATCATCAGTCCATTGGCAGTTTCAGAAAAAATGTGCACTTACCAAAATTTGCAAGATGATTAGCAATACTAGTGATTGATCCCGTTTTAAATGACAAAAACAGTTCAGGGATGCCAATGGTTCGTGTTGGGGAGTGAACTGAGGAGTGCAAAAATAAATGCAAACACAAGAAAAAGAATAAGTTGCCAACTCAAATGTTAAAAAGCCAAACACAAAAGCATTTTGCACTTATAACGACTACGGTGCAGCACCAAATAAAAAGAAAAACACGACTCGTATGCACATAGACTAAAACAAAAATATTGGTGAAATAGATATTATAAGTGGTATAGGCTAACAAAGGAACCTACAATCGATCCTTCTCCTCAGGGTACACCATGTGAGTGCTATACACATGTAGGAAAAATTTATGTTAGTAAACAGAAGAATATTTATCAGACTTAAAGATTTCTATAATTTCCACAAGTTAACAATATTTATGCCAGAAGTACATATCGACGTTAACACACCTTAGAGACATTTTCATTTTAGGCACACTTAAAAACTAAAATAAATGCTCTTGAAGCATTTGCGAGAGATGAAAAAAAAAAGAAACAATCATAAAGAATAAATGCAAAGTGACTACTTACCAGGGGCAAGAAAGTTTGGATCCACTGGTTTATTTCTATCATTACATTCTTCAATTTTCTCATAACTCAGTAAATGGGACCATAAAGCGGATTTACCCTTTTGACGACATATTTACAAAGTTTTAATAACATGTCTTTAAATCGATCACATTTGATTACGTTAACATTTGATAAAGTCTTGTAAAAACAAAAAGTCAGCAAAGTAAGGCTTTTGAGCAATGTACCTGTTTGCTTTGTAATCCATGACTCCAAATTCTCTCTAGCAAATCACACAAACTTGCTATAAGTGTGTTTTCTTCTACACCAGTTATGCTGACCTCTCCATGGCCAAGTTCCACAGCTTCTTGGCCCATCTTTTCTACTAACATCCTTTTTGTCTGATGCAAAATATAATCTCTAAATAATGATATACACATAACAGAAAACGAAAATAGCAACAAAATGTTCATCTTACTTTGGTTTTGCATTCACGTAACAATTGTTCGACGAATTTCCAATTTGTTTGAGCGATAACTGCAGCTGACATCTCTGACAGAATAGGCTGTCTTGGATTTTTATTTCTAGCTTCTTGAATAAATTTCTATTAATTAGATTAAACTGTTAGTTAAGAAATTGTAAGGCACCCAAACGTACTAGTTATAAAATTAAAAAAAAAATACTATAATATCAAATTTCAAGACAACTGCTACCAGGCAAGAAGCACATATGTTGTTTTATTTTTCATATTAGTTAAGAAAAAAAGTTAAGTGTTATTGTGAAATGATGTTTAACTTATCCATGTGTTAGATGTGTTAGTTGTTATTTATAATCATTTTAAAATGGCTTTGCAAAATTAACTACTCACTCTCCACATACGGATGTATATTTCAGGCGTTTTTTTCTATTAACGTTACAAATTAAAGACAAGAAAAATAAAAGATGAGTAAAGCAACATGCAATGCCACAATGCAGTCTAATGACATGCAACAATTTGGCACAAAAACATTTTAAACTCAGAAATAAGCAAATGAACTTTAAAACACAAAAAAGTATTTATCATGCAAGAGTTTCCTCCCTTCCCCAAAGCATAGCTAAAGAGTAGTTGTTTGAGTCGATCCAAATTGGACTAAATACAGTACCTCAGCAACGTCATCAGACTATTAACCAGGATTGCATAAGGAAAAAAAATAAAATCAGGGAATTAAATTTTATAAAAGCCAGAATGAGCACCGCTGCCGCCACCACCACCACCTTCACCAAGCAGCAAATAAAACCCAGAATTTTACAAAAGCTTTAAAAATGTCAAACACATGACAAAAACTTTACTACTGTTTTCTTTTTTAATTTTAGACTTATATTTTTTTTTATTTGAAGAAATCTAGTTTAAACCTTCACTAATCTAAGTAGGGTGAACTAAGTTTTTGAGGAAAAAGAAAGTAACTGTTGTAACTACTGTACCTCCTTATGGTCCAGTCTTCCTAAATGGTTTTCAATTTGAGACTGACTCCGCTCTTTCCTTTTGGCATGGTGAACTCCATTTCGTTTTTTGTGCGTTCTAATATATAGACGTTGTCAAACATCTTGAGAAGTATGTTAAAATTATTAAAGTAAATTCACTTTACTTATTTATCACAGGTTCTTTATTAAGGAAGGCTTCATCAAGTTGTGGAAACACCTTTGGTCTGTGTGTAAATCTGGGATCAGTTGGAAGATCTAAAGGATGAGGTTGTGGCGCCACGAAGTCTTGACACACTAATCTCTTCTCTATTAAGAGTTCTGGAAGTTATGAATGATAATGGTAAGTAACTTTATACTCCGAAAGAGTTAATGGTGAGCATATTTTTTGGTAGTTGTTACTTACCAGTTTCTTTAATTGTTGTGCAACATTCATAAGATGGTGTACGAACAAGCGAATCTCCGTATCTTGCGCGTAAAACTTTTATTCTTGAATCAAAGACCTACACAAGATAACAAAAGTTGCAGAAATGAGATATAAAAGTGCTCAATTTAATTATATACATCTATGAAAAAAAGTCAAACCTTTAAATAAGGATCTGGAACTTCCCAATGAGAAACAATTTTGTTGTCAATTAAGGTGACAAACATTTGAGTCTCTATGAATCGGGATAAAAAAGGAAGATGAGGTTCAGGTTGATCTGATAAAAACGTTGCTTTATCAAAGTTTTGCATGGTATCTCGAGAACTCAACCACTGGTCCATATCCTAAATTTTAGACCAAGGACAAAATTAAAACCTTCGAATAGTAATGGCTAGGAATTTCAAGGCTGACAACAGCTGTTGGCGGATGAAAGAACTTACATGATTGGGTTGTATCACAAAATGCTCATAAGCACTAAATAAATAAGTGAAACGATTAAGAAATATTTCACGTATGGCATTATTAAATTTAAGCTCTTCAAGGTACTGTTGCTTTTCTGAATCTCTTATAACATTAAGATTCCCTTCTTTGTCAACTTTGCATGGTTTTTGAAGATCATCAAAGCTTGAAATCACACCTGTTATTAATTATAGTTTAATTAATTAACTGGTGGTCACAAGGTTGGCCTTTTTGTGTATGAATAATAATTACTAACCAGTTCGTTTGGCAATTGCTGTTATCCTCTGCAAAGCTTCACTCTGCTTCAGAATCTCTCGCTGATTGGTTTGCGCGTTACTTCCGTTACTATCATTTGCACTGCCAACAGATCCATCTGGACAGCCCATTCCTGAGTCACTATCGTAACCGCCATAACCCCAAGACTTTTTTCGTCTCCTAAATTTCGAGAGAGAAAATACTAAATAATGATAGTGTTAAATGGATGAAAAGTCTGTGTGTTGTTATTCTCTCTAGACAGTTGATGTTATTGCAACACCTGAGAGTTGATGTAATATGCAAGCTGAACAAAGGTCTGTCTCGTCTTCTTTCTCACCTGTACTTCATAAGATGATGGTGATGATGAATTCCTTTATCATTTAAGTTGCGATCACAGTTATAGCGTGAATAAACAGGTACATTGTGTTTGTTGAGGTACTCGTAGAGCTCCTGTAAGAATTCTTGCTTGTGAGGAAAGTGAGGGAGATCCTCTGGTAGTTCAACACGCTGGTTGTCAATGTCAACGTAACAGAGGTTGGCTTCTCCAGGCACTTGTGGAGTTGAGGATTTGTCCTCTCGACCATTCTGTAACCCCATAATGTAGGGTACTGGAGCATCAAGAAAGTGCCATAATGAGGCAGGCAAGATGGGCACGTACACATGTTGCCAGGTAAATGGAAATAGTAACATGGTGATACATTCAGCAACCAACATGAGTTTATGATAATCTGAAAAACAAAGTGCAATAGTCCAATGTTATGTTCACTGATCAAATGTGAAAAACAGGAATAAGATTTATTTGTACAATAAAACCTCGGTTGTAGAGCAAATGGATTTTGGGGACAAAAACAAATCGCCACAAAAGTTGCAAGAGGTTATCGAACAAAAATTCAATTTTCGAACGAAAAAATGGCGCCGGTTATCGAACAGATATTCGGTTTCCGAATTTTTCCATAATTCTAAATAAAAATGGCTTCGATTCTTGAGAAATCGGAGTTTTTTTTAACAATATTTTAGGGAAAAAAATAATTTTAACAATCGAGGTTCTATTGTATTCTTGTCTCACCTTTGGAATATAACAAAATTTGATTTTCCAGCAGTACACTTGTGAAAAGTTGTAAAACATTTTCAACGCCTAGTGTCAGAAAGAATTCTCGCAAGGAATAGTCACACAGTGGAAGCTCGTCAGCAGCTGAATGATTTTAAAAACAATATATAATAGTTGGCAGGTAATATATTGAGTCTAAATGGTTCATATTTCATTTCCGTATTTACATACCTGGCCTTTGATACAGAACGTTATCACCAAAACAATTAAAAATCCCACTGGTGCCCAAAGGTGGCACAACCACCTCATATAAGATATTGTGGATGTAACTCTCCACGTGAAGTCTTGGTGGTTCAACGCTTGCTATCAGCTTGTATAATCCTAGCAAGAATTTGCGGAAAGCATGGACGAATGGCAGTTGGGCGATGAGGCTAATGCATTTGGTGACGAATAATTTGTCCTTCAAGATATCGTAAAGGCAGTTGGCACCTGAGGGATGTGAACTAAGCTTGAAGGAACGTGGCAAAGAACGAGTACTATGAGCATCGTGTATGGCCTGTAAGGACCGAGATTGACTATTGCTGAGTTCTGTCAAATGCATTGCTTGAAGAGTCTGCATGGCCACACATATTTGTTTGCTAGTGACTTCTTCACAATAAGTGTAAGCAAATCCATAGGTGCGAGTGCCATCTTCTCTGGTAATGATGAAAGAATGAAACCAAGGCTCCAGAGAGTGTTTCTGAGTTCGGAATTGCAGTCCTTTCGGCAGGCATAACTATAGGGGAGAAATGAAAAACAATGGAGTCATTCTTATTTTGAAATTATATCTCAAAAAGCCGTTTGGAAAATCTTTTGAATTACTTTGGGAATAATATATGACAACCATGGGTATCATAAAAGTTTTTGAAATTCATTTCATTTTGCTTGTCGAATCATCTGTTTTTCTTTTCATCACTTCCACTGGCACCGACCAACGCCCGGATTTTTTATAGGACCCTTTTTGATACTAAACAGTAATTTCATCTTTTTTATTGAGTGATTCTTCTTCCCCTTCCCTCATTCCTCCTCCACTTTTTACTGCGAGATTGAAAAGTGAAAAAGGGAGAAGTATGGTTGACGACCCGCAAAAATAACGTATTTTTTTTCTTATTTTCAACATGACGTAAAGGGAACTCTATATCAAATAATTTTAGATTAAGTTACTTAGAAGCTCAAAATTTCTAGTTTGAATAACAGTTTCATTAATACACTATATAGCAGAGAACCCAGAAAAAAATTTTTGAATCAATATGGTAAATTTTCAACATAGTTAATGAAGCCTTTGTATGAAACTCTGCCAGATAATCTACTTAAGTCTCCTGTCTGAGAAGTTTTTTTTTTGTCGCTGTCGCAATAAGACGATGACAAGACGTAGCCATGCAACAGCAATTTTTTTTTTATCTCAAATGTATTATTACGCATATTTCTCTTTGCTTCGAACACCAAATAAGGCCCGTCAGTCTATCAATGTGCCAAAACAGGACCTCTAGATATGTCGACACAGCTGGGAGTTGAACTTGGATCGATTCTCGCGTCATGCAGTATTCACAAAATTGAACGCCCTTTAAATAAGTAGTCTAGGTCGTTGGTTGTGGTAGTTTGTCAGGTCGGGGATGTCTTGGGGAAGGTTCTTCAGCCTGCGACTTCTTTAAGAGCTTTTAGTCCACAGTCGAGATTGTCTAGAGAAGGCCTTGTCCACAGTCGGGATTGTCTTGAGAAGGCTTTGTCCACAGTCGGGATTGTCTTGAGAAGGCTTTGTCCACAGTCGGGATTGTCTTGAGAAGGCTTTGTCCACAGTCGGGATTGTCTTGAGAAGGCTTTATCCACAGTCGGGATTGTCTTGAGAAGGCTTTATCCACAGTCGGGATTGTCTTGAGAAGGCCTTGTCCACAGTCGGGATTGTCTTGAGAAGGCTTTGTCCACAGTCGGGATTGTCTTGAGAAGGCTTTGTCCACAGTCGGGATTGTCTTGAGAAGGCCTTGTCCACAGTCAGGATTGTCTTGAGAAGGCTTTGTCTACAGTCAGGGTTGTCTTGAGAAGGCTTTGTCCACAGTAAGGGTTGTCTTGAGAAGGCTGTGTCCACAGTCAGGGTTGTCTTGAGAAGGCTTTGTCCACAGACGTGATTGTCTTGAGAAGGTTTGTCCACAGACGCGATTGTCTTGAGTAGGCTTCGTCCCCAGTCGAGATTGCGTTGAGAAGGCTTTGTCCACAGCCAGGATCCCCTTTTAGAAGGCTTTGTCCGAAATTGGGATCGTCTTGAGGACGCTTTGTCTACAGTCAGGAACGTTTTGAGAGGGGTTTGTTCACAGCCAGGAGCATCTTGAAGAGTTTTTGTCCAAGCCAGGAACGTCATTAGGAGGGTTTGTTCCCAGAAGAGGATATAACATAGGGTGGGTCAGACCAAACATGAGATGCGAGAGGACCTGATTGTCTAGAGTAATATTACAACTTTATATTAAAACATAAAGAAAATTCAATATCTTCTTAAAATGCTTGTAAACGGACTTATTTTGGCAGGCAGGACTATAACGCGAGATCAGTGACTTACAAATGGCGATGTTTTAGTGGCATTAGTAAAAAATATGTGGAGGGATATAATATCAAGCCATTTAGCCGCACGTATATTATTTCTAAGAATTCTGTAGTAGAGTAAAAAAAAAAGTTAAAATTTTTCGTAATTTTTTGTCTACATGTAGCCTACTGACTATACAGTATATGCATAGAGTGGGTTAAGTTGTGAGGGAACGGTTTTGAATGAAATGTTTCATTTCAACTCAATCTTGAAGAGCAAAAAAACAAAAAACTCAAATTGCTTCACCACCACAATAAAATGTCGCGAATTCATTTATATATAGTCATATATCATACAATGCGTTTTAATTTATAAAACTATTTTGGGAGCCATGTGGACTAAATACCTTTAGGATAAGGGCCTGGGCCTCAGTAACTCTACAGACTACAACATTACTTAAGTCTTTAAAGTCACGGTACACAGGTTTGATCCAGAATGGTTTCTTCTCCAAAAGAAATATAATTTTCTAACCCCCAAAGGGAAGGGGGTATGCTCTTACACCTTGGGACTTTGTCCATCTACACTTTTTACATGCAGGTACACACTCCTCACACAAAATTACAGAACTTTACTCTGCATTCGGGACGAAAAAGCGCATTTGCGACTGTCAACTCTCCCGAAAGCAGTCACTCGCCTCAGGCAGGATCGAACCTGCTCTGTTGACTTCCGAAGTGGGTTCGGAGTGAGATGCCGATAATCAAGTGCTAAATGTCTCAGATGTGATCAAAGTCAACTAGGTGGGATATGCACTGGACGAAAAGCAACTATTTCTACACATCACACCGTTATTCCACCTATGACAGGGTCAAGTCAGAGAGGTGCAGATCCTCCACCCCCTTCAATGAAACCCACCAAAGTGCCAAGTTCTGTCGTATAACCTGATTTGGCCTGCACCTATCCCTACCTCCTGTCGTCCTTAATGAGTGGAGGAATTGGCATGGTGAACAGCATCCACCTGTTGAACAGATGCGCTGAGTTCGATTCCCAGCTGTAAAGACGCAAACGTCTAGCCTAATGTAAAGTGACAAACTGTTCCCGGCTTGTGCCTGGGAGCTGGAGATCGGCGCACCGCCTGCGGTACTATTCCTCCATCGCGGCCAGGGGGTGGCGAGCTCATACACCTGGGAATTTCGCCAGTGTGTAGAAATGGTTGTTTTGTATGTAAGTGACACCTTCGGAATGAGTAAATTACGGGTAGTTCGGGGGCGGGGGGTCATGGCGGAAAGGATGGTAGAATAGATTGAGGTTGCATGGGCATGTGATGATGAGAACAGGGAAGGAGGAGATGGGTTAGGTCCACAACAGGAATGCAGGTTACTGAAAGCACCTGGGGCATGAGAAGAATTTAGCCTACCTGGGGAGAGTAGAGCGACTGTATTGCGTTGGACACATCAGTTCTCGTCTGATCACTGAAGTTTTGCAACGCAACCCCAGATAGTACTGGCATGGGTGACCGCTTGGGAACAATTGGTCCTACTAATACCCAAAACGTTGTGACAGCGTAGTGTCTGTGCAAGACTCTGCATCATATCTACGGAGTGGACGGGGCTCTAATGACCATTGTAGTTGAACAGCCCTAAAACACCAACAAGACAAATTCTACGTGGGAGCAGGTTGTACAAAGGGATATGATAATGTAAGGGGTGGTTGGGAACCTGTTGGGCGGCAGGCGGGAATAAAGGGCCAGAATCTGCATACCCTACCACAGGCGGGATAATGGTATGATGATAACAAGCAAGTGACATCGTACACACGACACGGGGCCATCCGATGGATTTGGTTTGTTGGTGTTTTAGGGCCCTTGAACTATAAGGTAGCGTGCGTAGTTCTAATACAGATACTGCAAAGACACTACACTAATGAGACGATTTTGGGGTATTAGCAGTACCCAGTTTTCCCAAGCGAACACCCATATCAGTACTAGCTGGAGTTACGTTGCTTAACTTCAGTGATCGGACGAGAACTGGTGTGTCCAACGCAATAAGCTGCTCCCCCTTCCGACGAAAGGTGGACTGGGGTCTTTTTCTCTCGCCCTGAAAGAAATCAAACCACCTCGATCTAGTATCGAACATGGAACCCCTGGCGCAGTAGTTGTGCACACTATTTCTTCACCAATAAGGCGGCTGTGGCATATCATAATATCTAAGAGAAAATTTAACGAGTAGAGAGAGAGAGAGAATTATGTTTATTGTTGTTGGAAATGATTTCGGACAAGAAGGTATCATTAGTGTCACTCGCAGAATATAAACCGCAATTCAGGAACAAGATTTCAGATGATAGACTGATAACTCTCTAGAAATGTTGAGAGCAATTAGGATTGGAGGTGGAAGGCTCTTGTGCCTAGCTTTTCTCTACTTGAATATAGCGAAGACTGCCAAGTAAGGGACACATGCACTCTCAGTTTCCCTGTGTCACCTACGTGCTGGCATATTGGTTGTTGTTTTGGTCGTTTTCTTTTGTTGAAAAAAAAAAAGATTTGGAGACAGAAAAGTTTAGTAGCACTGAAGTAGAATTGTAAACTGTTGTCTTAATAAAGACCTTAACGATTCACGGCTAAGATCATACGTCAGAAGCAAAGTACTACAGTGGGTTCTTTACGAGTTTATTTGAGAGTTAAAAGGACATAATTTAGGGTGGTTGCACATGTGGAATTGTGCACTGTTAGATAGTTATGCACCGTTGGCCCAATATTGGCTACATTATGTTATCCACTTGCAACAGACTTCTGTTATAAACTTTCGTTTTTTTCTTCTTCTTCTTCTTCCTTGCAAATAAAACTGACTTGAGGATCGCATAAACCTCTTGCCATTCCTATTCTCTATAAAACTACGGTCTATTGCCATGTTGCACTAGAGTAGGCTACACTAGAGGCAAGCAAGCGATCGTTATAGGAATTTTATTTCTTTTTAAAACCCAATTTTGATGTCTTTCTGAGAAAACCAAGACTAGTTATCAGTATTGTTTAGATACCATTTTGCATTCTTTATCGTCTATTATTAACTATTGTAAGCTACGCATGTCAGGAAGAACCAGTTCCATAAGTGTGAAGTATATGGCTGCTGCTCAGGAACCAATTTAATGTCGTTTTATCTTAGTCTAACATCATATCTCTCTTTCCTTTTTCTCCTTAGAGCGTTAAATTTTAAAATTCAAGATTTGAAAAAAAAAGTAATGATAAAGCATGCCCTTAAAAATAAGACTGTTGTTGTTGTCGTCGTCCGTTTATGGCTTTCTTTTCATCTCTGCTCCAAAGTTGCAAGGAGCGGCGAGTTGCGTTGGACACACCAGTTCTCGTCTGATCACTGAAGTTAAGCAACGCAAGCCCAGTTAGTACTAACCATGGGTGGTCGCTCGGGAAAGCTAGGTACTGCTAATACCCAATAATCGTCGTATTAGTGTAGTGTCTGTGCAGTCTATGCATTAGAACTATGCAGTGGACGGGGCTCTAATGACCTTGTAGTTGACGGGACTTTAAACAACAAAAACAACAATCCAAAGTTGCATTGTTCAAAAGCAACTCCCGCCTCTAGCAAGGTCGGATACCCAGCTTGTCCCGCTGAATGGACACAACGGCGATATATTGGACAGTATTTTTTTTTACAGCCGGTTGCCAACCAAACCAGTGCCAGTGGTTCCACGTTCAGGAAGCGGCGTATTGCGTTGGACACACCAGTTCTCGTCTGATCACTGAAGTTAAGCAACGCAACCCCAGCTAGTACTGACATTGGTGGCCGCTTGGGAAGACTGGGTACCGCTAATACTCAAAAATCGTCGCATTAGTGTAGTGTCTTTACAGTATCTGCTTTAGAACTATGCGGTGGGCGGAGGGGGCAGATGTCCCCAGGCGCAGAAGACGGAGGGCACAAAAATGCGCAAAATATTAACTTACATTAAGTATAGCGGGTGCTAGAGGGCGCAGATTTCGGGCTTTGTCCCCGGGTGCAGAATACCCTCGGTACGCCACTGAGTGCACGGGGCTCTAATGACCTTGTAGTTGAAGGGCCCTAAAACACCAACAAACCAAATCCAGGAACAATCCTGGATCGAAGTGGGTTGGCTTCTTTAGTGCAAGAGAAAGGCCCTGAGTGGGCTTTCTTTCGGATGAGAAGTAAAACGGAGGTCCCCGTGTGGTGTACGATGACATTTGTACATCGAAGAACCCTCTCTACTATGTAACAGGCAGAGGAGGAAAAATTCCCCAGGTGAAGAAGCTCGGTGGAATGCCCCAATGAACAATAGACCGATGATAAATAAGCAGAGGGGTCGACGCAGTAATCGAACCTGCTACCTCCTGCGCCATTCTACGTTAAGCAACGTAGCAGTTAATTTGCTTTTCCCCCACCGAAAGACATTACGCAGATGGGTCAGATTACAACTTTGGTCGGAAGCCGGCAGCGCTTCGTACCGCGGATCCCCGAAAATCTTGCTACAGAGCCTCAGGATAGGGTTCCGCGGAGCACCAGTTGAGAACCGCTGCAATAGATCACCCGTGTCAATTCAGGGGGACAACGATAGGTACCCGACCCTGCCATAGGCGTGAAAAGGGTTAGTAGTTGCTTTTATATAAAAAAACGGGTGTACTTCGTCAAAAGTAGTATGAATTGTGATTTAAGGGAGCGGGGTGGGGGGCATCACGGAAAAAATGAAGGGGAATAGACTGAGGTGGTAATGACATGTAATGAAGAGAGGGGAAGAGTAACTCGATAGGTCCATTACAGGAATGCAGGTGGTTGGGAGCTCCTGGGGTTGAGGGGGAGGACCAAAGCAGATGTGGGAACACATGTTGTTCGTAAGGATACGGTAATGTGTGGGGTGGACGGGGATCCGTTCGGAGATAGGAGAGAGTGGAGTACTAAAACCCGCAGACCCGGTCCTGCCACAGGCGGAATAAGGGTATGATGATTTTCCTACATTGCATTTTTTGTTGTCTATACAGCATTTTAAAATTTTTTCTCGACCCATCTAATCCTAGTCCACGGTCCACCTGTGAGTCCTAACCCAGTGTTTGGAAAACCGTGGGCTAGTGCACTGTGGGTATGGAAATCTTTCTGATCAACATTCTAGAATCAATAATTCTATTCCATATTCTAAACTTCTAAAGTAGGCTTATATGATGTCATCGTTTCCAAGGAGGGCGAGATGTTGGCCCATTCGCTGAATTTAGGTTATGTGCGATATTTTCGAGCACGTTTAATTGAAGATGAAGCTCCTCTTCTCCTTCCCCCTTCTCTGTACACACAAAAATCATAAACTGCTTTAAGTTTGTATATGAATTAAAAGATTAAGATGGCGAAAAATATGACGAAGATGTGCACGAAACACATAATGTTGACTAAACACTGAGAAAAGCTAGCGAAAGACGTCGAGACTTTCCGGTCCACATGAAAGTAAGGAAAGGATATTTGGGCAATAAAATTTCATACAATTCTGGCGAAATTGTTGCAGTAAATACAGTAGTAGATGCAATTTGCATCTTGAAGTTGTATTTTGTTCGAGGCGTAAGCCATTGTAGGCCATCCACCCGTACTTAAGACATGACTGAACTCCCGCATGAAGATTTCGTTTCTAAACCCCCATTTTGAATCTTAACTAGATCATTAATGTTGAAGTTTGGTGAGAGTACACAATTATTTTGCTTTAAAACAGGCATGCGCTTTCAATTTGCATGTTTTGAATTTAATTAACTTTTGTTTTTCGAACCAAGTGTTTACCTGTGAACGGCATGGTTTATATACATGATAATTACCCTTGGAATATAACCTTGAATCCTTCTTTATAAGACTGTTTAAGGCTTTAAACTGCACGTTGATGAAATGCATCACAAGAAGGCAATTCTGCTTCATCTTCACACATTAATGAAGTATATAATATAAAAGTTAAAAACACGTTTTTATCTCCTATCCCTGTCTGAAGTGATGCGCACAATTTGAAATAACAGCAACCTTAATAAGCATTATCATCATAGTGCCACTGTTGTCGACATTCAGTTGAATCAATGGAGTAAATCGCTAGTTAATTCTATTGCCAATTATTATAAACTTTAAACCTAATTTTATGAATTTAGCAAGAAACAAATTTCAAGATTATTTCAAATGAACCGTTTCATTAATGTGTTAAGAAAGTACTGCTTTACATCTTACGTTACCAATTAACGTTCCAATATGTCATTAAGAAATACTGCAGAACAATGATTAGTATCTTTGTGAAATTCGTGCAAAATGCAAACAATCTATTCTTGTAGTTATATTAATTAATAACATTTCTCATGACCAGCGTTTAAAAATACCGATCGTATGGTTTCGGGATATGTAAATACGATCGGTATTTAAATCTCACGTTAAAAAGTTACATTTTCCTTCATATAATATTTTTTTTCGCCGCCATATTTAAAATAGAATTTGTGTGTTGTCGTCATCATTTCGAATTACTAGCAGCCAATCAGAGATCGCCACATGTAATCACCTCACCCGCATCTCTTTTGTGGAACGCAGTAGAACAAACGAATCTTTTTTGATAGTATCTATTAACATTCCGAATGAATTACTACACTTGTTTTGGTTCCCCAAAATTTTCATGAGGAAACGAGTTATAAATTGTAACAGAAGAGATATTCCGACAAAAAATTCAATCGCTAGGTAAGCATGCGATACAAATTCTTTGAAATCCTAACTTGAATGAAACTATCTTCCCTCCCTCCATAACAATCCATCCACATTAGAACACCAGAAAATAAAACCACCATTTTGAAATTCTTTTTCAAATATGGATGTTATAACAGACGTGCTATTGATTGTATTGTGCTGTATAGGGTAGCTTGCCTCAGATAATGTTTCCCAAAACAATAACCTACGTAACTTGAAGAGTAACTAAAATGTAAGCGTAGGTGTAAGCAGAGATATGTACCCTATGGTTCTTTAAAAGGACCACGTATGAGCATCAAAAGCTGATGAAAGCACTGAAGATTATTATTATTGTTCTAAATAATAAATGAACTTTAAGAAAATTTCACAGCATCACCCCTATAAAAAATCTTTCGTCACTGCGCAGCATATATAAGGCTCAACATTTCAATAATAATGTTGCAAAGGAGGGAGAAGCCATCTTTTTTCAATCTTCGTAATTCGATCTGGACATGACAGGTTCTTCTTGTAACATTCGTATAGTGGACTAAAATCTTTTAGCAATTTCAGCCAATATACTCGCACACAAAAACCAAAGACGGATAAACAGTAGTCGCAAACGTACATATAAAACTTCTAATATAACAGTTTTGGGGAGAGTAAATGGACTCCTATTTTTGATAGTCATAATCCATGTATGGTCTCTTTCGAAAAGAAATACTATGCCTACTTCTTCGTAGTGGTGTGTTAATGGTATCGTGGGTTCGTCCATCAATATTTTCAACGCATGCATTTTATTGGGACCACAGAATGAGGAAAATGTCCATAAAAGAGACACCCTGTCGATAAAAGAAACCACCTGAGTCTGCTAAAAAAAAAGAAAGAAAGCATGATTACAATATCAATACATAGTGAGTGATACTGCCGACAGAAAAAAAAACCGTGGGGATATTGTGGGCGCAAACCCTGACTGATATTCGTCGATCATCAACGTCCCATTACCACTGATATCCATTTACACCTAGTGGATAAAACCATATTTTCGTCTTTGGGTGATGATGGTGATATTATTATAGGGCTATGATGCTTTCAACTCCATGCTTCAGGACTTACTTCTTTTTTTATTCTTCCTCTGGTATTATTTACAGGATTTCATCATGCCCATGAAAGTTGCATGCTAGCTCCGCATGTTGCAAGCAATATTCTGTACAATAAAAAAGTATAGAGTATGCGTGCCAGAAAAGGGAGTAAAAAACGCAATATGCCAACGACACATAGACTGTACACTCGTTTGATATTATGATGACTATCTCTATACTTTAGACCGCCATTCTTAACAGTCTAATGACTTTTATTCTGAATATATAACAATGACTGCTTATTCAGGGTCGTTCTCTCTCTTTCTCTGTGTGCCCCTCTCTTTCTGGCTCTTTCTTTCAATGAAAAATTATTTGCATGCTTTTAACCAGAAAAATGAGACATCATCAGGTTATTATTACATGATGACAAAATATACACTAGTTTTAAATTTTTCTTTCTTTTTGTTTTTATTCAAGAGGTTTCTTGCGGTTTCGGCAGTTACATTTCCGATTATGACTACTTGTGACCCCTGATATTGGCCACCACCATTATTATTACGTACTCGTAGGTACAGTACACTACTAATATGATTATTATTACCTTAGAAATCTGTGCACTTTATCAAGCATGATTTAATGTTGCCGTTAAAGCGACAGGGATTCATTTCAGCAAACATACAATTGCGCTTATCTGCGTCACAATATCTCACCATTGTTCAAATATGGCTCACAGTGAAATTACTACTACGGTAGATAATGGCGTGGAATGCCATTCTCTGTTATTTAAAAGCGCGTGTACGTACTGTGTATATATATATATATTAATATAATATTATTTTTTTTTTGGAAGTGACAATCTCATTTATGATTCTTTAGCAGAAATTTAATAATATTTACGCGTACAATTATTTATGTGTGCCGCAAGTTATTTTCTTATGTCGCTGGTATACAAACACGAGCATATAAGGCCTATGATAATTACAAATGATGTTACTCTCCTCCATTTTATTCATAACCTTGTCTACGCTTTACCTTTTACCCGGTTGTTCTATTTTGCATTTTCCATTGGGTTCGTTGGTGTTTTAGGGCAAAATTATTGACGAAAACAATTATTTTTATGACTAAACATTATTTTCAGGGCAGAAAGAAATTCTTCAGAGATTTTTCTGTGCCTAGAAAAGCAAGATTCGTACAAACGGGATATTCCTGGCTACACGAGATCATTCACAGAATCGATATGTATCTTGTTCGCCGGGCGGAGGCCTTCGAGCCGAAGGCGAAAAGGCCGGAAGACCGAAAGTACAGATCATTGTAAAGATACTTTACCAAAAATAATTCATTGCATGCATCTTTCACCTCAATCGCCAGGTAAAATTAGTAACCGGGTAAAATGGAAAGTGTAAAATAGAACGTGCAAAATAGAACAACCGGGTAAAAGGTAAAGGCAATACACGTTCAGTTTTATCTTCAGTTAAATCTCTTTGCCACTCCAAAAGATCTTCAATTCAAAAATTTCAATTGAAAATTCGATGATATTTCCCCACACACGTAGAGATCTAACTGTAAAGTTCGAAATGAACAGTTTGAACTGAAAATAAAACTGAACGTGCATGGGGGGGGGGGGGGCTTAAAACGTATCCATAACCTTCTCTTTCTTCCAGTGTTCTATTTACCTAGAATTGTGATTGGTGTTTCAGACCCTGCACTCCAACTCTACATTTCCCCTTCCGTGATTTAATTCACACGAGCAACATTCTAAAAGTCCTCCATATTGGCATTCTAGATTTTTCTGTGTTTTTCTTTCGTAGTTCATAATGTCAGAAATTCAAGCGTGTTGAACAAAATCCTGTGCAGAAGTCGACACAGATAGACATACCCGCACAAAAAGAGATAGAGGGGGGAAAAAGTGGAAAATAGATACTGAAGCGTATGAACGAATGGTTTAGTATAGTGAGGGAGGGATGTTCCTACTCTTATTAATTGCCGGAGTAGTTGACTGGGTACATTTCGTTAGTATATGTTGTTGTATGAAATAATAATGATAATTGTGGTACTTGAACATTTATGTGATATTTATATCTATCTGAATGTATGAAGGGGGGGGCTGTATTTAGTTGTGTGTGTTTGTGAACTCTGACTGACTAACTCTTCAACTATGCATCATGAGAGGCAGAATCATTACGCTTAAATTAGTGGATTATTATTATTTGCAGAAGGGTACACTACCCAATTTTATGATCAAATAACGTTCACGTACAAAGATGAAAGATAATGTGCCGTAAAAAATGGACTCTGATGGCGCATAATTTGAAATAATGATGGAAGGCAGTTAAAGATTTGATGCCAAAGATGAGAAGCGCATATTTTGCAGAACTATATTCGATAAGCCTATCCATATCTATTTTCTTTTTCATGAAATAATTACACTGTGTTTTCTAGTAGTAGTCACTGATTCCTTGCGATTCAATGTAGCAAATCTAATTAGATGTAAGGAGTGACTTCTCCATTACTTGCATTCCTCCTCGCTAATCAAACTAGAAGATAATATTTTTACTAGAACTTATTCCCAATCACCAAATATAAACGAATGAATTATATACCGTGTATATATACACACATACACCAAAAATAAGATCGGGGGAACAAAAAGAAATTCCTTAAAACTAAAAGACAAATTGTGTGTGTGGAGTAACATTACTCTATTAGAAATTTCACAGCATTATTCAGATATCGTATATAAACTCTTTGAAGGCATTCAAGTGGAAAATTGCCTGGTAAAACTTAATCTGCGTGATGGTTTTTATCAGCTAGAATGCCGCCACCGCAGTGATATGTCATAAAATCTCCCCAATATTAACGAATAAAAAAAGTTAAGTTCATTATTCTAGTGCTACGTATATTACTTATTGAGGTGCCCAAGGTCGAGGTTATCATCGATTAGTTATCTTCATCGAAAGTTTTGAACACGATTTTGTTTATAAAAAAATTGCAACACATCTTATATTGCCGCCACCTTAAATGTCACTAATACTTCTCATTAAAGCATATCGATTAATAGGTTGTCCGTAAGGATATGGTGGTGTGTGGGGTGGACGGGGACCTGGTGGGAGATAGACGGGGTGGAGGGCTAGAACTCGCAGACCCGACCCTGCCACAGGCGGGATAAGGGTATGATGCTGAATTAATAGATTATCATAACTAACTGGTGTAAATGACTGAGGACAAGTTTGGACACATGAGAACTGTTTGAAAGACTGGGTTAAAAGTCATTAATTGAAACTGTTATTGTTTAGAGGTACTCAAGCTGCCAAGCAACTTAAAGTTACTCAATTGCGTTCGTATTAAAGTCAATAGTACGATATCCGTGTAATATTCAACTCAGCTTTTTGTTTTGTAATTTTACAGGAGTCTCTTCTGCAATCTGCTGCCCCATGCAGTACAAGTTACAAATAGGTCAGTCAGCATGATCAACAATGAACCCTTGCTCCAATTTGTTTGTATTTGGGAGACTGAACACCAGTGACACGTGAACACATACTGTGGAACCTGGGTAATTTTTAACAACTTAAAATTAGTGAAATCACTAAAAATACCATCCACTCAAAAGTGCCGAGTTAGCTTCTTTTTTGGTGCCACTAGAATCATGTAACAATATTTTTATGTTTCACTTAAAACAAAATTTGACAGCCTAATATCGCCGTTTAAGCTCCCTTTAGTTTCACATTACGATGTGAACAGCTGACTAACCATGAATACTGTCAATGTCTTTATGACCTTATGAAACAAGAAGGGTCTCCTGATATGTCAGCAGAGCTGAATACTAACAGATGGTCCACATTTAGCAGCTGCGAGTTTCTTTATACGATAAATGAAAATTTCGCAGAGCGGTTTTTAAATCGGGTTCCTTTTGTTTTTTACTCCTAAAATATTCAACGGTTGAATTCTTCTGAATTCATACCCATTTCAACTGAGAGGTTTTATAACTTCTATTAAAAGGGGATTACCAAAGATAAAGTCCATTATTTATTTTAGAAATGTGGTAATTTTAACAACAGTAACAAATTACAGGTTGTAGTCTTTCCTTCCTGATACAGAGATTCCATTCAGCTAACGGTTTTCTGCTAATGAATATCAGGAGCACCCAACACTGCCACGCAAGCAGGATGCAACTCAAGTTATCAAACCCTGATAAGCGTAATAGACTTTGAAGAGGTTGCTGTTGGCATCATTAATTTGTTTGATGTTGGTGGTGGTTTCTCAAGCTGTAGTCTTAAGTTCAATTCCGATTGAGGTCAAGAGTAGGTCATGTGTCACCACGGACCACCAAATTCATTTTAAGAGAGTCTGTGGGCCACAGATAGTAAATAATATCCAAATGAATTTTTGCAAGCAAATGAACCCACCCCTAGTTCGTTATTCCAATATGATTCATTAAAATTCTTTACCGGGTAGCAGTCCGCGTGTTTGACACCACTGCCTTACGTCCGAGACAGAAATACACAGCCCTAAAAGGTTTGTGGAGGATGAAGGTCAGTCGTACGGCAATAATCAATGGTAATGAGAGGGGAAAGAGGGCAGAGGGTAGTTCTCGATCTGGTTTGATCGATGGAGCTTGAGTTAGAACTTGAAATATGCCCTTTGGAGGATGGGGAAATAAAGCCAGATCTCTGAGTGGCGTTTACGATATTGCGTGCACGTCAGAAACTCTTTCTACATGGAAAAGGGGGAGGGAAGAGGACGTGTGATTTTGGCCAGATTCTCAGAATGGTTCCTTTTCCTTCTCCGGCATGTCAGTAGCAGATAAGCCGATGCGCAATTCCAGAAGCTGGTCCAGATATCCAATATTAAGACCTTAAAAATGGATTTTCTCTTATATGAGCCAGCCCTGGTCTTACAGTAAATGACATCGTTATCATTGTTAACCTTTTTCCAGCTTATCGCAGGGCCGTGCGCCCATTTTTTCCTATTGGTGCCAAGAGCATCATCACTGTCAACCCTTGTCCTATCTCTGGCAAGTGCCAGGTGTGTATTTCTCCTGTCAACACTGGGAACATAATTATTGTTAGCTTTTGTCCCACCTATATCTGTACGGGTACCCATTTGTCGTACTGGGAACATCATCATCAAAGCTTCTCCCGTCTATGGCAGGATCGGGTGCCTGCAGTTGACCTGTTGCTAACGGAAATATAATCACAAACCACTGTCCCGTCCATGCCAGGGTATCCATTTATCCTATTGGTAAAAGGAACGTAATCATTTCTAACCCCTTTTCGCCCATGGCAGGGCCAGGTGGTCATACAGGCTATTAGGGCATTTTTAGGCAGCCGACTACTGACCTAATGCTACAACCCTTATGCATATTTGTCGTCGATCATCCTTTTTCTTCGTTGACGTACCGTTTCCTTCATGGACATGGGTGACCACTTGGGAACACTGGGTACTGATTCTACATTTTAACTACGCAATGGGCGGGGCTCTAATGACCATTGTAGTTGAAGGGCCCTAAAACACCGACGGAAGGCCAGCTCCTACACCTGGGAATTTTGCCGATTTACATGCTTCTTTTCCTGTAAGAAAGGGTTCTTTTACGTGCAACGATAAGATCTTTGTTTCTTTGGGGTTGTAGGGCCTTTGAACTACAAAGGTCATTAGAACCCCGTCCATTGCATAGTTCAAATGTAGAATCTACCATGACACTATGCTGGCTGTTATGACGATTTGAGTTTGTTGTTTGTTTGTTGGAGTTTAAGGTCCCGTCAACTACGAGGTCATTAGAGACCCGTCCACTGTGTAGGTCTGATGCATATACTGCACAGACACTACACTAATGCGACGATTATTGGGTATTAGCAGTACCCAGCTTTCCCGAACGACCACCCATGTCAGTACGAACTGAGCTTGCGTTGCTTAACTTCAGTGATCAGACGAGAACTGGTGTGTCCAATACGATGAGGGGAGGCTTGTTTTTTTTTTTTGTTGGTGTTTTAGGGCCCTTCAACTACAAAGGTCATTAGAGCCCCATCCACAGCATAGTTGTTATGCAGAGACTGCACAGACACTACACTAATGCGACGATTTTTGGGTATTAGCAGTACCCAGTTTTCCCAAGCGGCCACCCATGTCAGTACTAGTTGGGGTTGCGCTGCTTAACTTCAGTGATCAGACGAGAACTGGTGTGTCCAACGCAATTCGCCGCTCCCATAAGGGGAGGCGAACCCAGTTTAAGTTCACAACTCAATCAACGCAGCGGGCATCGATTTATACACATTATTTTTTTTCCCACTACTAATTCACCTGATAAAGATTCACATGTATAAAGAGGGCAGCACTCCAACTGATAAAAGTGACTACTACGACTACTACTACCCGTGTCAAATATGATAAATGAATGTGATAACTTGGGGGAATCTTCATTTATCTACTGATGACTTAGTACAAGGGGGAGGGCAGAGATAAGGGGAAAGGGTTTGGGAGGAGAATAAGAGGTTATTTAGTACCTACTATCACACACATACACCTATTTTGAGGACTGTAATTTATTTTAGTACTCAAATCAATACTTTGCATTACAATATAGATAACAATATAATGTATTGTGTGTTGCTGTATATAAGGATTTGTGTTTTTACCCCTTTCAAACTCCCGTCCCACGTTCCCTCTCCCTCACGCCCTTTCCCCTCATTGACAACACATACTTTATTTGAATAACACGGTCCTTGCCATTTAGATATCATTCATATTGAAAGCAGCAAAAGTTACAACATTATTTTGATTGTGGGGAGAAAATACACGCATATAACAACAACAACAGCACAAAACCTAAAAGGCAACTAAAAAAAACCCCTCGCGCAATTCATATGATGGACGATAAATGAGAGAGTCTACTCGCGACTCCTCCCTGTTGTAAAACTCTGAGCATAGTTGCATGAAATATGTCTCCTGTCCCCCCCCCCATTTTTTTTACTTTAGGTTAACGGCCTGTGACCCTTCATTATTAATGTCTCTTGAAAGTGATTTAGATCACTTACGTGCTAATGTCTTGGAAACTATTTCGTTCAGCAGAAAGACAGCGAGAAAAATAAGCAGAGATATAAAATATACTGATGTTTAACAAAAAAAATGCAACTCCTAACCTCTTTTTCCGCCTATGGCAGGCTCGGCTACTCATCTTGTCCCCCTAGTGTCGACAGCGTTTTTTTCCGCAACCGGTTGCCGACCAAAACTGCAACTCCCTATGCTTATTTATCCTGGGTCTACTGTTCGTTAGAGAATTCCACCAACCAGTGGCGTCACTAGGGTTGGCGTCACTCGGTGCGGTGACACCATGGTGTCACCCCATTTCTCATGGTGCAAGTGGTGTCACCCTTCGCACCCCCTAGTGACGCCACTGCCACCAACGCCAGAGGGGCGAGCTCCTACACCTGGAAATTTTGCCTCATCTACCCGTTGCATAGTAGAGAGGGTTCTTTTACGTGCAAATGCCATTGTACACCACACGGGACCTCGGTTTTACTTCTCATCCGAAAGAAGGCGCACTCGGGGCTTCTTTCGTTGCGACACCCCACCGAGCTCCTACCCTGGAATTTTCGCCTCATCTATCCGTTGCATAGTAGGACCCGCCTCGGTGGCGCAGTAGGTAGCACGTTCGGCAACTGCGTCAGTAGTTCTAGGTTCTACACTGGACGGAGGTGGGATGACTTCTTTCGGGCAAGAGAGAGAGAGGGGGGCTCCGGATGAGAAGTAAAACCGAGGTCTTGTGTGGTGTACGATGGCAGTTGCATGCAAAAGAACCCTCTCTACTATGGAATGGGTAGATGAGCCAAATTTCCAGGTGTAGGAGCTCGCTCCCCCCCCCCCCCTTGGCGTCGGTGGAGTGCCCCAACGAATAGGGACGCATAGGGATTACAGCGGAAAAACACTATCCAATATATCATTCTTGTGTCCATTCATAGGGAAAAATGGGTACCCCACCCTGCCATAGGCGTGAAATGTATTAGGAGCTGCTGTTGCTACCCGTTGCATAGTAGGGAGTATTCGAGCCTAGAACCACTAATGCAGTTACCGAGCTCGCTACCCACTGCGTCACAAAGGTGGATTACACAGATGTTTAACAACTATTATAATATTGCGTTTATTTAGCTGCTTTTATTTTTTTTCTTTCCTTATCTTAATATTTTCGCCTTATTTCACTACTTATCTAAATAGGGAAATTATTTGAAGTAATTTTCACGACTTTGTGCCGTTACTGCCCCTCTTTTGTTGACAGTGTTGATGTCCCGTACATATTAAATATTTCCTAGTTGAAAGCCGATTACGATAAACATACGATTTGAATTTTTCTTAAAAGCAAATTAAATTGAGTAAAAATGTAAGAGTGTATAAATATAAATTCATGTTTATATTTTACCATTCCAGCCGCATCAGCATCAAACGGATTCCACGGTACATTATCAGGGAAATGAGCGAGCACCTTGGATTTATAACTTCTTTCCAGTGGAGTACAATGAAGATTATCACCTGGTAAAGAAAAATGAAAAAAAAACCAATTATTAATTAATTTATGTATTTAATTATATTTTGTTTACTTTAATTTCACCTCTAACCCCGGGAGCGGCAAACTGCGTTGAACACACGTTAAGTTAAGCAACGCAACCCCAGCTAGTGCTGGCATGGGTGGCTGATTTGGAAAACTGGGTACCGCTAATACCCAAAAATCGTGACATTAGTGTTAGTGTCTTGGAGTATCTGCATTACAACTACGCAGTGGACGGGGCTCTAACGGCCTTGTAGTTAAAGAGCCCTAAAACACCAACGAACGAAACACCTCTACCCTTACCTCGGTTTCCTTATTTCCAAGCATCCTGAGAATATTTGTCCATCTTTACCACTAGCCCTTTCCTATGCCTTGAATGTTTTCCCAACTACACGGGGTTACGGCGCCTCACCCTATACCTCGTTCGAACCTGGAACCACCAAGAAGGAGAGGGGGAGGGGAGTCGGATCCGCGTGATGAATTTTAGTCGTTAAAAAAATGGCCCCTGAAATAGAAGATTGAAGACACCTAGTGAGGGAGGGATGGTGAAGTTAAGCAACGCAATCCCAGCTAGTACTGACATGGGTGGCCGCTTGGGAATACTGGGTACTGCTAATACCCAAATATCGTCTCATTAGTGTAGCGTCTGTGCAGTCCCTGCATAAGAACTATGCTGTGGACGGGGCTCTAATGACCTTGTAGTTGAAGGGCCCTGAAACACCAACAAACAAACTTAAGGAGGGATACCGCAAAATAGCACCAATATTTGGGGCGGGCGGGAGAAGTCGATCGTACTGAGATATGCGACAGCCCCGACCTAAAATGGAACTTCCCCCATAACGCTATTACTACGATTTTTTTTTTCTTAATACACAATTTACTGGAAGAACACAACAAATTTACGTCCCTTAAGGAGGTGAACACTACACCCACTACCATTGAGGGAATTGAACTTGGGTCACCTGCCAACCAGACGAATGCTCAGCAGGTTAACCTATTATTAACGGAATCTCTGACAGTAAACAAAAAAACAAGCTATTCGTAAATAACATAATTAAAGAGGATATCCCCTTTTATTATTACGATTACAAAATAAAACAAAGTGTAGCTTTAGAAACTGATGGTTAGTAGAGAGTATTTTGATTTCAATAACTCCTAAAATGAGGAGCAGATGGATGAGTTTTCTTTCCGGATGCTTGAATGTGTCAAGATCAGCGACTGTTACAACTACTCTTCTTCTGATTTATATCACACACAACACACTTGTGTTGGCTATTTAGTTTTCTGTGACAATTTCAGGGGCGAAGAGAGAGAGAGAGAGACAGTAGCAGTAGCGTATACAAACGGCTGCTGAATAAATGGAGCAGCAGCATACAACAAATGTAAACTTCATTATCATCATACCGTTATCCCGCCTGTGGCAGGGTCGGGTTTGCGGCTTCTTGTCGTTCGCTTCCACCTGTCTCCCACCATGTCCCCGTCCACCCCACACACTACCATATCCTTACACACAACCTGCGGAAGCAGCGAATTGCGTTGGACACACCAGTTCTCGTCTGATCACTGAAGTTAAGCAGCGCAACCCCAGTTAGTACTGACATGGGTGGTCGCTTCGGAAAACTGGGTACTGCTAATACCCAAAAATCGTTGCATAAGTGTAGCGTCTGTGCAGTCTCTGCATAAGAACTATGCTGTGGACGGGGCTCTAATAACCTTGTAGTTGAAGGGCCCTAAAACGCCAACAAACAACAACACACAACCTCCTCCCACGTCTACTTCATCCTTCTCCTGCCCCGAGGGCTTCCATCACCCTGTGGAGAGGCTGTATTGCGTTGGACGCACCAGTTGTCGTCTGATCACTAAAGTTAAGCAACGAAACCCCAGCTAGTACTAACATGGGTGGCCGCTTGGGAAAACTGAGTACTTCTAATACCCAATAATCGTCGCATTAGTGTAGTATCTGTGCAGACTTTGCATTAGAACTACGCAGTGGATGGGGCTCTAATGATCTTGTAATTGAAGGCCCCTAAAACACTACCAAAACAAAAAAAACTGAAGTCAATCAACACAAGCCTAGATAGTACTAGCATGGTTGACCGCTTGGGAACATTAAGTACTGCTAATACTGAAAAATCGTCGTAACAGCTTAGCGTGTGTGCAGACTCTGCGTCAGAACTACGTAGTTGGGCGGGGTTCTAATGGCCGTTGTAGTTGAAAGGCCCTACACCACACCAACGAAAGAAATCCAACAACCTGCTTTCTTGTAATGGACCTGACGAGCTTCAAAAACAAAAGCATCATCATACCGTTACCCATCCGTGGCGGGGTCCTGTCTGCCGGTTCTAGCGCTCGACTCCCACCAGGTCTCCGTCTGCCCCCAATATTAGAGAGTTTTCTGACTGCGGTTCTATCCGACGTACGCAACGCAATGCAGACGAATCGTGAACTGCGCAGACTCCGGCCGTATCTGAGTCTGTGCACGTCGCCAGAAAACTCTATTATCATATCCTTGCGCACAACCTACTCATACGTCTGCGCTTTAGTCTTGGTTCCCGTCGAGTACGTTGATGTACCGCCGAGCTCCATAAATAAACATAAATCAAATAGTAATAGGCAGGGGTTGAATTTGTTTTTGTCTCCTCCCTTCTTTAGTACTAGCGTTATTTTTGTCATACAAGGAGCCTCCTCTCCCGTTTCTCTGAGTAACTTTGTACCAAACCACCTAATTCATTTTTATAGTTTTACATATATTCTAGCAATCAGAGAGAAGAGGCCCATTGCATTAGCAACAACTCGACGTAATAGGATTAAAATACATAATTTTATAGAGATATTATTACATTTAACATTTTATGACAATGACACTGTTTTTGCCACTCCATGCATATTAATATTCTCATCTTCCTAAAATGAATGAAAAATGTTTCATTTTTCACCTTGTAAACAAAATTTTGTATAGAGAAAGAGAGAGAGAGAGAGGGGGGAGGAAGAGAGAGAGGGAGGGAGTACAGATACAGAGGGAGAGAGAGAAAGAGAGGGAGGGGGAGATAGAGAGAAGGAGAGACAGACGGAGAGGGAAGGGAGATTGATTTGATTGTTGGTGTTTTAGGGCCCTTCAACTACAAAGGTCATTAGAGCCCCAGGGAAGGGAGAGAGAGAAAGAGCAGGCAGGGGAGAGATAGAGAGGGCAGGGGAGAGATAGGGCAGGGGAGAGATAGAGAGGGCTGGGGAGAGATAGAGAGGGCTGGGGAGAGATAGAGAGGGAGGGGGAGAGATAGAGGAAGAGACAGGGAGAGAGAGCAAAAGCGAGCGGCGAGTTGCGTTGGACACACCAGTTCTCGTCTGATCACTGAAGTTAAGCAACGCAAGCCCAGTTAGTACTGACATGGGTGGTCGCTCGGGAAAGCTGGGTACTGCTAATACCCAATAATCGTCGCATTAGTGTAGTGTCTGTGCAGTCTATGCATTAGAACTATGCAGTGGACGGGGCTCTAATGACCTTGTAGTTGACGGGACCTTAAACACCAACAAAAAACAAAAACAAAAAAAAAAAAAAAAAGAGCAAAAGCAACTCCTGACCCCTTTCACCGTCTATGGCAGGGTCGGGTACCCATCTTGTCACATCTGAATAGACACAAGGACGATCTAAAGGGTAGTGTTTTTACACAGCCGGTTGCCGACCAAAGCTGCAACCCCTATGTTTATTTATCCTGGGTCTACTGTTCGTTGGGGAATTCCACCAACGCCAGAAAGGCGAGCTCCTACACCTGAAAATTTTCCCCCATCTACCCGTTGCATAGTAGAGAGGGTTCTTTTACGTGCAAATGGCATCGTTCACCACACGGGACCTCGGGTTTGGCTTCTCTCCCACCCGAAAGAAGCCAACCCACCCCGTTCCGTTATCGAACTTAGAACTACTCACGCAGTTACCGAGCGAGCTACCCACTGTGCTACCGAGGCGGGCTGAAGGAGAAAGACAGCGAGAGGACACGCCAGTTCTCGTCTGATCACTGAAGTTAAGTAACGCGATCCCAGCTAGACTAGCATGGGTGACCGCTTGGGAACACTGGGTACTGCTAATACCCAAAAATCGTCGTAACGGTCTATGCAGTTCTTGCATTAGATTTTTTGTTCGGGTCGTTGGTGTTTTAGGGCCCTGCAACTACAAAGGTCATTAGATCTCCGTCCACTGTGTAGTTCTAATGTAGAGACTGCACGGACACTACACTACTGTGACGATTTGCGGGTTTTAGTAGTATCCAGTTTTCCCAAGCGGTCACCCATGTCAGTTTGTTTGTTTGTTGGTGTTTAAGGTCCCGTCAACTACAAGGTCATTAGAAACCCGTCCACTGCGTAGTTCTAATGCATATGCTGCACAGACACTACACTAATGCGACGATTATTGGGTATTAGCAGTACCCAGCTTTCCCGAGCGACCACCCATGTCAGTACTAGCTGGGGTTGCGTTGCTTAATTTCAGTGATCAGAGGAGAACTGGATGTGTGCAACGCAATTTGCTGCGCCCCCTGCCTTACAACTACGCAGTGGTCGGGGCTCTAATGACCTAGTAGTTGAAGGGCCCTTAAACACCAACAAAACAAAAAAAGGGGGCGCGACCTATCTGCTTGTATATAGGGTAATAGCGGAAATATCATCTCGTTGTCATTACATTTGCATATGAGCACTAAAAACAAAGTCAGATATGTAAGAGGCTGTCTCGGTATTTAAATTTCAAACCCTAATTTCGTGGTATTTAATGACACCTTAATTTGCAAACTAAATAATATCGGGGTTTTTTTTCATTTTTCTTTCTTTTTTCTTGCAGATTGTCTAAATTTTGTTTTGTGTGTACGCCCGCAAGATCCCTCATCCATTGCATTTGAATTTCCACTTCTTGCATCACATAGGAGAGATAGCAAAATGAACTTCATCAAATAACTGAGGTTTGTTTTTTTTTTCCTTTCCTGCTCTGTAACAGTTGTAACTTTTAATTATTCCGCGCGATTTAAACAGAAAGTTTCCTTTGTATAAAATAATGTGGCAACATTAAATACTAACAACCATGTTGCCCCCCCTTCCCCCAAAAAAAAGTCTTGCAGAAAGAATGGCGGAACAACAACAAAAAATAAACGTGACAAGGACAACACCATTGTCATTGGTCTCGCCACGGTCAACGCCTCACTGCTCGTTGTCACATCGCCTGATTATTATATATCCATCCAATTCCGGTTATGCTCACGCCCCTCCAGTACACGGGACAAATGACATTGGCACACCCACCCACCCGCACGGAACCACGGAGGTTTTACTTCCTATATAGCACCAGAAGAATGTACGTACTTTTATAGGTCGTCGCCCTCTTTCTATAGCAAACCGAAAACCATTTACCTCGGCCTAACACGGAGGCGAACATGCGTTCTTTGAGCAACACATGCTCTACAATTCTTAATCCGTTTTCCGCCTATGAATGGGTTAGTTTTGGTTTCGTTTCGTTGGTGTTTTAAGGCCCTTCAACTACAAGTCCATTAGAGCCCCGTCCACGGCGTGGCTCTAATTCAGGGACTGCACAGACACTACACTAATGCGACGGTTATTGGGTATTAGCAGTACCCAGTTTACCCAAGTGGCCACCGATGTTAGTACTAGCTGGGGTTGCGTTGCTTAACTTCAGTGACCAGATGAGAACCGGTGTGTCCAACGCAATAGGCCACTCCCCGATTTACACTTAATTTCACTCCATGTAGAAAAGGGTTCTCTCTCTGTGTGTGTGTAGTCCGAATGGAGTCACTAGCCTCGGTTAGGCCAGAACCTGGGGAGCGGCGAGTTGCGTTGGACACACCAGTTCTGATCTGATCACTGAAGTTAAGCAGCGCAACCCCAGCTAGTACTGACATGGGTGGCCGCTTGGAAAAACTGGGTACTGCTAATACCCAAAAATCGTCGCATTAGTGTAGTGTCAGTGCAGTCTCTGCATCAGAACTACACAGTGGACGGGGCTCTAATGACCTTGTAGTTGATGGGCCCTAAAACACCAACAAACAACAGCCAGAACCTGCAATCGTTGGACCTTTCTACCACAGAGGCGGAGCCATTTTTTAAGGTTTAATTTAATTTTGCAGAACGAAATTAGTGACGCTCACTCTCTCGCACTTAACACTAGTAATGGAGGTTTCCACCGCATTTGTCCCCTTCTTTTGCACCTCAGTTGGTCAACATCCTATTCTATATTTGAGAACAGGTGAGATAAAGGGAAACAGACCACATCACAAAGCACACACAAACACAGCAGTGTTAATGCCAATATAGCAAAAGGAAATTGAGAAAGTTGAAAGCCAAATGACAATAACACACCTTGGCGGCACCTGTATGGGTGCTCCATCCAATTCTTATCACCTTTGATAAGAACTAGATGACTGGATTTCACTCTCAAGAAATCCAGGCTCATAATTATAGGAAGTGAGAGATTCTCGCCTTCTGAGTACACCGAAATTAGGACAAGGCATGGAGAATGTTCAGAGCAGAAACTTCAACACTCAAGGCAATTTACCGACGGTGGGGGTAGGGGAGAGGGAGGGAAAGCTCCCACACCTGAACAATTTTACCGATTTAAACCTACAGACCATGAAGTAAGGGTTCCGCCTTTACGTGTGCAGTGTTGACATCGTGCACACCATACAGGGTAACGAGTTCACCAATCCGATGGAAAGCACATTTGTGAGTTCCCTCCCGCTCGCTTGAAAGACGCTACCCCACCTCTCCACCTAGCAGGATTGAACCTCCAACCACAGACTCACGACTCAAACACGCTAACATGGAGCCACCCAGGCGGGTTTGTGAGCATCAATAATTTACCCATTGGAATTTTTGGAATATTTTAACAAGCATCTTGTTTACATAACATTGATCTGTTTTTCCATTGAGGCCCGCGTCCCAGGAGGACCGACTCCTCCTGGTTATTTTGGCCGACATAGCTGTACCAAGTGTCCATGTAAGGAATCTTTGATTTACCCCCCCCCCCCCGGGCCAGAGTTCCTAGAAATGATTTGTTTTAGGATGCACTATCATAATAATAATAATAAACGTGACCCACATACTGTACATACCTGTAGTTTCTTTATTTTTAGGGAGTTCAGAGAAATAATGGGGAGCAAAATTACTCAAAAACTGCAGGGCTCCTACTAAGTATATTCTCTGGTGTTCAAGGCCAGGAATTCACACAGCGAGATGCCACCATCTTCAGATGTTTTCTGTTTATCAGACACTGAAATACTGTCCCGAAACTAGAGCACACACTGGAGCAAGGGTTCCGTCGATAAAAAGTATGAAAGACTTAATTAAATAGCAGCTAGCAACTACTAACCCTTTTTCCCCGCCTATGGCAGGGTCGGGTACCCATCTCTGTCCTTCTAAATGGACAAATGGGCGATCTGTTGGACAGTATTTTTACGCAGCCAACCAAAGCTGCAACCTCTTTATTTATATTTCGTCGTTGGGACACTCCACCGACGAGACGGCGGGGGGGGGGGGGGGGGTGGGCGAGTTCTTAAACCTGGGAATGTTCCCTCCCCTATTCGTTGCACAGTGGAGCAACGAGGCCACGGCTTTATTACTCCTTTTAAATAACTTTTCAAAATGCATTAATATTTCAAAGGGTTACGAATGAAGGGGGTCTGTCCAAAGATGGCGACAGCTGACATTAAGGGGTAGAGGGGGAGTTAGGGCTAGAAATATTTTTGGAGTCTAGTGTAAAAAGTGTTCTCCCCAATTAAAATAAGTTTTAAAACCCTGCACAGGGGAAAGACAACGGACAAATTTTATCTCATTTCAGGGCATTAACACCAGCTACTGAGATAATTATCCCCTTCCCCCTTACAACAAACAGAGAGAGCCCTTCTTTTTCTTCCTTATCAGTGCCAATAAATGGCCTATTAACCTTCAAAATTGCAGTGAGGATTCAAAGCAATAAATAGATTGGCCGGTCTCTCTCCATCTGGATTTGGTTCGTTGGTGTTTTAGGGCCCTTCAACTACAAGGTCATTAGAGCCCCGTCCACTGCGTAGTTCTGATGCAGAGACTGCACTGCCACTACACTTATGCCACGATTTTTGGGTATTAGTAGTACCCAGTTTTCCCAAGCGGCCACTCATGTCAATACTAGCTTTGGGGTTGCGTGGCTTAACTTCAGTGATGAGACGAAAACTGGAATCAGAGTTCAAAAGGGTTCAAGCTTTTGCCACTTCCGGTCACTTTTCATATGTGCAATTTCGCGATGTAGGTTCGCACAATCTCCTCGAAATAGGTTTTTTTGTCCTTTTTTTTTTCTAACCTAGTTAATACCAGGGGTTGAGGGGAGGACCAAACATTTTTCGAACATCTAGTAAGACCTCTACAACCTCAAAATATGGTCATAAAATTCTCTCCGCTCCTCCATCTTATCACATTGTGGACTATTGGTCAACTCTTTAAACCTATCAAGAACTTGTAAAGCAACTCCTAACCCCTTTTCCCGCCCATGGCAGGGTCGGGTACCCATCTTGTCCCTCAGAATGGACATAAGGGCGATGCATTAGACAGTATTTTTCCACAGCCGGTTGCCGACCAAAGCTGCAACTCCCCCCGTTTATTTATCGTTGGTCTAATGTTCACTGGGGCACTCCACGGACGCGACGCCGGGGTGAGGGGGGGGCGAGCTCCTACACTCTCATCTACCCGTTGCGTTGTAGAGAGGGTTCTCCACACGGGACCTCGGTTTTACTTCTCATCCGAAGAAGGCGCATTCGGGGGCTCTCTTTCTCTCTCTCTAGTCCGAAAGAAGCCAACACACCTCGATCCAGTATCGAACCTAGAACTATTGGCGCAGTTACTGAACGTGCTATCCACTGTGCCACCCAGGCGGGCGGGTGAAAATTAATAATAAAACAAAAGTAAGAGGATTTAATTCTGTCAGGCTTTTAATGGCGGCATTCCAATCCCAAGACGGACAATGTGGATTAATTTGATGTGCACTAATGAAGTCTGTCTGCATCATCAAAGACAAAGGGTTAGCTTGGCGGTGGTCAGTTAGCTAATCAGTGTCAGATGGACATGATTCACATGCACAACGACCTAGGGGTCAGCTTTTTTTTTTTTTTTTTTTTTTTTGAAAGAAAGAATAAAAGAGAGGAAATTTGTGTCTTTCTGTTCCTTTCGGAATTGGACCAGCAGTTCAAAATTTATCGACACGTGACAATCGAGGTCAAATCAAGCGGTGATGATAATGGGTGTTACGTAACACCATAACTCACTGATGCGTAATATCCTCGCAATGGTGAGATTTGTGCCGTGCACATGGGTGGTGGATCATCGTCGTCAGCATGATAAATTCAAAAAAACAAAACCGTCTGACTAAGGACCTCATTTAAATATTTCATTAACATACCATTGCTCATCAGAAATTTGGTAATTAACTCTCAGCAAGAGTTCCGGTGTTGACAGTATCATTTACCACAATCCCCCTCCATCATTCGTTAACAGGCAACTAAAATGACTTGTCAGGCAGTCATACCCATTCCATATCGATATGGTAGCCCCTCTGTGCCAAATTTTATCATACCCCCCTTTTCCCACCTGTGGCAGGGTAGGATCTGCGGACTCTAGCCCTCCACTCCCACCAGGTCCCCGTTCACCCAACACACTACCATATCATTACGGACAACCTGCTCCCACGTCTGCTTCGGTCTCCCCTTGCCGGGAGCGGTGAATTGCGTTGGACACACCAGTTCTCGTCTGATCAATGAAGTTAAGAAGCGCAACCCCAGTTAGTACTAACATGGGTGGCCGCCTGGGAAAGCTGGGTACTGCTAATACCCAAAAATCGTCGCATTAGTGTAGTGTCTGGGCAGGCTCTGCATAAGAAGTATGCTGTGGACGGGGCTCTAATGACCTTTGTAGTTGAAGGGCCCTAAAACACCAACAAACAACAATCTCCCCCTGCCCCAGGTGCTTCCAACCACTTGCGTTCCTGAAATGGACCTAACGAGCTCCTCCACCCCTCTTCTCATCGTCCCTCTCCCCTTCTCTCCTCCTCCCCTCTGAACGTCGTGTCCATATCACCTCAATCTACTCTCCCTCATTTCTTCCGCGATGACCCCCACCCCCAGGCTACCTAGATGCATATTATGCATGAGCATCAAGAGAACACATTCATAACATTCCTGTTTTTTGAGTTCTCGGTTCAATCACAACTGAGACAAATTATTTTTGTTTTTTGAACGAGAAGTGGGTCTTCCGTCGGATGGAAAATAAAGGGAGCGGCTGTACTGCATTGGACGCACCAGTCTGATCACTTAAGTTAAGCAACACACCCGGCACCGCTAGTACCCAAAAATCGTCTTAGCAGCGTAGTGTCTGTGTAAACTCTGAATTAGAACTATGCAGTGCACGGGGCTCTAATGACCGTTGTAGTCGAAGGGCCCTGAAACATCAACAAATCAATCAATCAATGGGAAGTAAAGCCGGGGGCTCGTATGATTCATAGGATGTCACAACTTCCTGTAAAAGAACTCATTCTCCTGCAAAGGAGGAACTTGTCCCCTTCCTCTCTCTCTCTGAATTGATTGAGGTGGTAAGGGCATGATGTTATGAATGAGGGAAGGAGGAGCTGGTTAGGTCCATCACAGGGTTACAGGCTATTGAAGAGTACGCGGGATGGAGGAAAACAAAGGCAGACGGGGGAGCAGGTTGTACGTAGGGATATGGTAGTGCGTGAGGTGGATGGGGACCTATAGGGAGAGCGGCAGGAGTGGAGGGCCAGACTCTCACCCCCTGACTTAGGTAAATGGGTTTTAATGATCAAATGAGCCAAGGCAAAATCCGCTTATTATATTTTATGCATTTCTCCAGCTTTTGCTTCCTGCCTATGGAGTCATGACAATAGTCATTCGCCTACTGTTCATGTGGCCTGTGTTCAACTCCCGACTATGGATCCGGTTATTCGTAATTTATCGAGTGCCTACCTAAACCTGGAAAATCCACCGCGTTGAAAGGGTTCCTTTAAATACACATGCGTTCTTCCTTGCGGCACTTTTTTCCGCCATCAAAGCCAACGGGAGACAGAAGGCCGAGCACGCTACCTCTGCACCACCGAGATGGATTCGGATAGTGATAGCAGACACACTGAATGGGTTGTCCTGTCTTTTTAATGCTCATTTATATCATTATAACAATTCATGCCTGGATATCCTGGGTTAACATTCAACGCTGTACTAGACCTGCCTCGGTGGTGCAATAGGTAGCGTGTGGTATTTACTGCGCCGGTGGTTCCAGGTTCGATACTGGATCGAGGTTGGCTTATTTCGGGCAAAAGAGAAGCCGCGAGTGCGCCTTCTTTTGGATGAGAAGTAAAACCGGGGTCCCGTATGGTATACGATGGCATGTGCATCCAGTACTGTGATAAATGAAAAAGGGGGGGGAAGAGTTACAGTATTACTGGATTAATTTCATGGGTTGGGGAATAAGCCAAGCAGCCGTAACAGGACGAACCCTTAGGAGGCTGCTCGCGGGAGACGAGGAGATAGGTGTAGAGGACGTAGGAGAGGGGAAATCTGCAGCACCCAACGTTGGTACTAAGGTGGGCTTGCGCTGCTTAACTTCAGCGATCTCACGAGAACTGGTGTGTCCAACGCAACTTGGCTGCACAAAAGAGACTATTTTTTTTTGTTTTGTTGGTGTTTTAGGGGGAGAACAGGCTGAGGTGGTATGGGCACGTAATGAGTAGCGGGGACAAGGAGCTCGTTAGGGCCATACCAGGAATGCAGGTGGTCGGCAGCACCCGGGGCAGAGGGAGACAGAAGCTGACGTGGGAGCAGGTTGTTCGCAAGGGTATGGTAGTGTGCGGGGTGGAAGGAGACCTGGTGGGAGATAGGCGGGAGTGGAGGGCTAGAACCCGCATACCCGACCCTGCTGCAAGCGGGAAAAGGGTACGATGATGGGGTTTTACGGCCCTTCAACTCCAAGGTCATTAGAGCCCCGTCCACTGCGCAGTTCTAATGCAGAGACTGCACAGACACTACACTAATGCGACGATTATTGGATATTAGCAGTACCCAGTTTTTCCAAACGCTCACCCATGTCAGTACTAGCTGGGGTTGCGGTGCTTAACTTCAAGTAGTATTATTTTCCTACTTTTTTTTTGTGTATGTGTGACCACCTACCCTACACAATGCTTTCTGCATCGATCTAGTCTAGTTTCACACCTGCAAGAAGTGTCAGTCAATATGCTGTTTATCGCACACAAGTATTATATGTCTAAGAACGTTGTCATTGTTTGAGATTCATTTTCAGTCGTGACGTATGAATGAATATACTCAAGGTTTTTTTTCCACGGACTTGTAATCAAAAGAAATGCAGATGTTGGCCTTAATAATTGAGAAACGTGTTTTTAGGTTTCTGCTGTTTAGCCATACAGTATATGCAAACTTTAAAATGCAAAACCAGTTGTGTGTCTGTACTCAATTTTTGTGATGTGTTTAACTAGCTACGATGATGATAATAATAATATTTATTTTTTAAACTGTCGCTAACTAGACTCTTTCGATATCACACAAAAGAGTAAATAATTAATGGCCTTTATACCGATTAGCTAAATGATGATAGCACATATTGCATATCACAGACGTAAATAGATACTCTATATATATTCAGAAATTGTACAGATTTTGAATCTTACTTTTTTTAAAAACAAAATTTTTGTGTTTATGTTCTGCTACTCCCTTTTTTTTAGTAGCAATAATTAATTACCATTTTGGTTTGCTGCTGGTTGACAAATCATTTTAGACTTTTACTCAGCCTGCTTTTATTAGAATGCGTAAATGTTCTGGTCACTAAATTGGAATCTATTATTATTATTATCATCATCATCATCATTACAATACATATAAATAAAATATGAATGATAACTTACCAGCTAACCTGTCGGGCTCTAACCCAGAATTCAAATCCAGTCCGCATACAACAAAGTAATCTACAAATCTGTGACTTGGTGTTAACGAGGTAGTAGTCATCTTTACCTTATTTCCACACACACACAGCCCAAATCTCAAACCCAGTGAAGTAAATTAAAACATAATCATGTTTCGTGAATGTCAATATTGAAATAATGAAAAGACATTTTCTGAAGCATTAGATTGTGTGGCGTCGAGGGGGGAAAATAAAAAATATCGCTGTGAACGGTGATGGTGATGATGAAACAATACCAAAAACTATTCGAAGCTTAGTCGTAGAATGAGTGTCAACTGCAATGTCTGTTCTTTGGTACTGAAAGTAAGACGAACGTCATTCACTAATTTTTTAAACAGTATTGTGGCCATTATTATACTGTCGCTCCATAATAATACTACAACAACAATGGCAAGAACCTATTACTGCATAGTACCGAATGCTTCGGCGACGTTACTCAACGATACCTAATAAACATCTGCTCGATCCAAACGAAAATTCTACGCCACATTCTACATATTGAGTTCGAAATACAACAGCAGCAGCAGCCTTATTTTTTGTACGGTGGCGCAGAGGGGGACAACATGTCGTGTCTTGTATATATTTTGTGATTAAGGATTTCCACACATCATCATGTACTTATATTGCTTTTTATTTATATTTCTTTTGAAATAAGGCGATATTATTTAGTTTGCACTTCTTAAGTAGTCTCTTATTCATTTTTGTGTCCTCATTGTAGAACGTATTTTTGACCTTCGACTTTGCTGTGATGCAGAATCGTCTTTGACTACATGGCGAGTGCAGAGCAATGGCAACAACAATCTGCCGATTAATATACTGTTCTCCAAAACAGACATTTCCACGTTTAACGAAATTTTGGCTGTGGAACGTGACAAACCAACAGGTACATTATAAATGTGATATTATAAGCTCTGACTCCGGAGTGCTTTGTTGACGAGTCTAGACTAACCACTCAAATGGCGTCTGCTCTTCCTAAAGTTCAACTTTCATTTTACGATCTTTAACATTGTTCATTCAATTTGTCGTAGTTTATTAAAATTAAAGAGTGTTGTTTAATTTAGCTAAAGGTGCGGTCCTTTTCCTCTTCGTGCCACTTGTATAACGATGAAGTGAAAAAAGCGCAGCAAAGTTCTTATGTTGAAAATAAACCGACCATATTCTCTAAAATCATAAATAAGGAGATACCAGCCAATATTTTTTACGAAGACGAGAAAGTATATGATGAAAATATGATTATTACTTTAATGATACTTAATTTCTTTACAATACAATAGTTGGTTGACGATTTCGACTTTGTTGTTTTAGTGTCTGGCGTTTCATGACGTAAACCCACAAGCACCTGTGCATTTTCTTGTAATTCCAAGGAAGTGTATCCCAATGCTAAGTAATGCAAGTGATGATGATGAAAATGCAAGTACTATTATGATGAAGGGATTTACGAATGTTGTTTCGGAAGCCATTACCTCCATTTAATTTAACTTTGATGAATATATTTTAAAATTATTTATAGTTACTTGGTCACTTACTTATCGTAGCAAAATCATTGGCAGAACAACAGAAGTTACAAAATGGTTACAGAGTTGGTGAGTTCGTGAAACAATAAGTCACATAGTCATGTCTGTTTAAATTTCTGTTAAGATTCTAAATTGATTTTGTTTTCACTAGTGATAAACAACGGAAAAGATAGTTGCCAGTCAGTTTATCATTTGCATATTCATATTATAGGTGGTCGTCAAATGGGTTGGCCTCCTGGGTAACATACAGCCCATGATTAACTGAATGGTTTTGTATTAAGTAGAGACGAATCATATCTTCAGTTGTTGCTTGCTTTTATTAAATTTACACAATTTATCTCGTAACAAGTACCACAACTAAAAAAATTCAACTAAGATTGAATGGTAGTAATAATTGAGAATAATTAAACTTAATTATTAATTCGATATTAATAAAAAACTTAAAAGAATGAATAGCACGTGACGATAAACGAAATGAGTTTTAGTTAAGCACTCGAATGTGTCAGTAATTCTGCTACACTACTTACTGTACTTTGATTACTGTCACTTTCGGGTAAATCCATTGTTGACCCCAAAGTGTTACACACATTTGGAAATTGAAACGAGTCCGCATTTACACCATTTGAACATTTGATAGTTTCGATAATAACTGAATTGACATTCATTGTATTATCCGGGGTCAATAAATGTAAGGATTCATTATTGAAACCATCAGTGTGAGCTAAATGATTGTCACATAAAAGAACATTGTCTGAATTTTGCCACGTATTATTACTTGGTGGCATCGAGTTCGTGATAATTTTCTCATTAATAGGGGTTTGTGAAAGTGGATTTTGAAGAACAGAATTTGAAAAATGACCGATATCGTCTCTATCAAAAGGTATCTGATTATGTGCCAATGAATGGTGCGGAAAAGTAAATGAAATATCAATTGACTGACTGTTTGAAAGCTCCAATAAGTTGTTGGGATCTCTAGCTTGAATCGCTTCATTGTCTGCGTTAAGGAAATTTTGAAAAAATGGTGAACTTGTACCACTCGTAAACTGTAAGTAGAAAATAGTATTTTTATTTAATCATATAGTGTCATTTAGCAACTAACGTCCACACCAACCTTATGATTGCATTTCTGACTTTGCCCATCAAAGTTACTGTCCTTTAGGCTGTTTGATTGTAAGTCTTGTTTTAGAGTAGATGTGCTCTGTAAACTTAGCAGGCTCCCCTTACCAGGCACTGAAAAATATTCTCTTGATAGTCCATCTTCTACATCAGCTCGTAAACTGATGATAGTTTGATCACCTTGTTGTTTACAGGTGTCTTCTTCTTGAATAGTATTCATCGGGACAAATGTTGCTTGATTAGGGTTGACACTAAGTGAATAATTGCATGTTGATATAATTTACACAGCATTAAAAGAAATGTCATTGTATTCAGTATCATACTTTAGGTCAGCTGTTGATCCTAGGTGCGGCTCAGTTTTAAAATTCAAAGCGGATTTCGTGTATGGCAATTGTGGCTCTAATTCGTCCCAAAACACATCTTTCACAATGGGTGGATGTTTCATATACATTTCGTCTACGATTAGAAATGACACCTGCATATTTCTGTCTATGATCCAGTTTAAATCGAAATCGTCATCATCTTCACCAAATGGATTAATAAGTTGCTCTGCAACCTTTAAATTATAAACAAAAAGTGGATTGCTGCGATGTAATGGAAGTTTTAAATGGTTTCAGTTTTACTTACCTTTAGCCATCCCATGTAAAAGAAGAACTGCAGTATAGTGAATACTGGGATGTAAAGATCAACCTCATGACCTTTATAACCTATTTTAGGATCTAAGTATTGTCGACCCATCAAAGTGGCCAGGAAGAATGTATAAATAGCAATTGTTACAACCTGGCGCAGTTTAATTGAAAGAGTACTTTGATATAATTAAGAAACTATTTTATATTATTATGTACGTCTATAATATTTTCTATTTACCTGAGTGTATACTAAAGGTATACTAATCCAATCATAGGAGAATAGCATCCCACAACATCCTCGAAATGTAAGCATTTCCTGGATCACAAAATACAAATTTTTTGCTTACATTTATGTAGAATTTATCATCATATAATAAGGTGATTCAATTAGATGAACCCATGGTGACTACTACTAATAATAATACTGTAGGTAATATACATCCAAAACTTGTTTGAGAAGGATGTCGTCCCGAATACGACCCTCCATCCTGGCTTGCACTAGTAGTGATGAGAACCATTGTGCTGGCACCCACCATTTTCCATTTGTAGAAACTAATTCTTCGTATATCTGCTTTTCTTCATGTGTCATAAGTCCTAGATGTAAAACGATATCAAGTGTGTGATATAAGTTGGTTTATAGTCGAGTAATATTTACTGAACTCATCGTAAATTGTTGTCATTCTTACCGGCATCTACTATATGCTCAATGGTAGGAAATCGTTTTTTAACCGACGTTGAAATGTTTTGGCATGTCACCACAGCCATCAAGTTTAAGTATCTTGCTAATGTTCGCCTTATCAAACGACTTCTTTCGTCTTGTCCATTTACGTGGCTTCCAATGAGGGTTACCACTCTAAAACATTTATTTTTTATATATACTTTATGATTCGTTATATTCTTGAATTAGTTTCTTACCTGTCTGGCCATGGTATACACATATATTGTTGCCACCACCGTCCAACTACAATGGAGACATAAAATCCAAGTACAAAAGATAGAGGAATCAAATCTGTAAAGGCGTCACAATAAAGGACTATCTTTTCAAAAGATCTGCAAATATGTAAGTAGATGAATATGATAACATCGTTAAGAATATAATATGAATGTAAAAAAAATGTCTACCTTCTTTGATCTTCTCTCAAAAGATATCGGTATAATCCACTAAGTCCATAATAAAGTAAAATAAAAATTATCATTTCTCGATAAAGTAACTTATAAATGCTTCCTTTCCAACGTAGAAGTAGCTTGGCAAATCCACAAAGGGCAGCATTGGATACTTTTAGTGTGTATGTCACTGTCATTTTTTTTAGATGTTAATTATGACGTCTTCGATTTATTTAAATCGGGATACGCAATCTAATAATTATCGGTTGGTTATTTTCATGAAACCTTACGAAAGTACATATTTTGATCGTCCGTATTTGAATAATGAAGATGATTCATGATGCGTTATATAAATTGAAAAAAAAAACCTAAATCATACGGTAGTTGATAGCTTAAAATAGATACATCGCAGAATTAATTTGCGTCATTGCATTTCGGTTTCAAGTACAATGTTGTCGTTATTCAGGTGTAGCCAAACCACCGGGTGACTTTCCTAGGATAAAGATAACCATTCAATACTAAAATGTGCACACCTGTTTTTTTAACAAACTCCCCCTAACCATCTGCTTTCCACCAGTTATCTTTTGCATACGAAGCTTTACGTGGTTTTAGAATTGCCCCACCGTATTCGAACAATTAAATGTTCGTTCTAAATCATAATAGAAGTAGAATATATATTCTGATTACAATACGGTAACTAACCTGCTATCTTCAGTTGTTTTTTACACCAAAATTGTCTAAACTTCTAAATACTATTCATAGATAATTTCAATAATATTGCTAATGAAGTTTAACGACGTCTTTTAGACTGACTGCAGTGCAGTGGTAAGCGACAAAATTCGATAATGCCTTTGCTTATTGTATGATGCGTTCTAAAGCATTTCCCCCCCCCCCCTCCTAAGGTGAATAATTTTTTCATTAATAATGGTACTGCCTCAATTACACTTTCCGTCGAATAGGAAATAAAGGTTTGTGTGGACGTCACCCACGTTGATCACCTGACTCGGTATAATTCGATAGTACGTGGAAACGATGGATGTAGGCAACTCAAGTTTGTTCCATAGTACCCACAGAAATTGGACCAAGTTATGAGCCTCAAATTTAATGAAAAAGTAGTTGAAAAACCTACCATTCTAACTTGATACTGTAACAATACACCTCTATAATTAAACTCCAGACAATATAATTAAACGTTTTATTTGCACATCCTTGAAGTGATTATACAATCGTGTTTAACACTTTCCCCAATATCCACATTTCATAACATGATAAACTTATTAAGTGTACAAACATAAAAATATAAAACTAATAAGAGTTGAACTTAATGACCACATATAAGTAATTTTCCTACATTATTTAATGGTTACGCCATTAATTTGTTTTACGAATACTGTTTTTAATGTCCTAACAAGGTTTTCCAACTCTTCTGCCTTCTGACGTAACTTTTTATTGTCTTCTTGTAATTGAATCTCTTGTTGGGCTAAACTCTGACGTTTTTGTTTACGCAACATACGTGATTTCCTTGAAGCTTCATTATTCTTATTCCTCATTTCGAGATACCTTTCTTCTAACGATTTCTTTGTTCTTAACGGTGATGTTGCGTTACGTTTTTTATTCCCATCTTTTTTCTCATCTTGAAACTGACTGCAACTGGTTGATGGAACACTTTCAATGGCTGCGGTAACCACATCCATGTCCACTGTTTCATTTTTAACAGCCCTCACAGAGGTAACCAAATTATCAACACTTGAACTTTCATTTGATAACAAATTTCCACTTGTTTTTGTCAACTGCCCAAAAACCTGGGAATGAAAAAAAAAAGAACAAACGTTTCAAAGTTTGCAGATTTGCGATTCTGAAACACGACAGAAAGCAAGCACAAAAATATCTAAAAACACTAAAAAATGTTATGATGAAAACGCTTAAGTACACACTTGAGACATTGTTACACCGTGCACAATGGTTATTTAGATAACTATTCAGCACGTGATCTCTTTTGCAGGTTCGTCACAAGGTTAAATCTGTCCAAGAGTAATATTTCATATATGAACAAGTACTTACAGTGCTAATGTCAAGTGTTGTGCTACTAAGAAGTCCTCCGAGTGATGGATCTATTAAAGTTTGGGAAATAAGTTCTGCCAAAAGGTTTGATGTGCTAGTTTCTTGTGATATTTGAACTTCAGTTAGTTCGTCTGTGTCAGGCGCGTCTGATTTGATGTCTAAGTGATTCACATTTTCCATGAATTCTTCAACATTTACATTACATTCATTTTCGGGTAACATTAAATCAAATGGGAGATATTCAGTAATGTCCATATCATCAACGATATCTCCCAGGACAAGATTATCAGTGTTCATATCGCAGTTGTGCAATGGTGTTGCCTCCTCCTGTTTAGAGAAATCTTCAAACTCTCGAAGTAGACTCCAAGAGTCTTCAGTGACAGGCAAACCATCATTGCTTTTTGCTGTTGAACTTGATGGGCTCAGAGTATCTTCTGCATTGATATCATATTTGTGGTCATTAACTGTTGAAAAGACATTAAATAATTTAAGTTACAGATTCCGCTTTTACAAGTTATTAGTTTAACACATTTCAGATACATACGTTCATTAAAGAGGCTTTGTGACTCCTGTTTCAAACGCGGTTCCATTAAGAAGGCCTGTAACATATCGGTTTGATCCAAAAAGCAATCCTCCATCGAAAAGGAAGCCTGAGGTCCTACACTCTCCCAGCAGGAGAGTATAGGAGCCTCCTCCCAATTTTTCATCGGCTCCTTCCAACATTCCGCAGTTAGTGATATTGAACTTCCTTGCCATAGCTCTTCAAACTGTTCATAAAACATTTAACAAGTTTATGATAATGAAAGACTTGCAAGGATATCAGGTTCAACCTCTCCTAACCCACGAACACAGTTCCTTTCCCTCCAAAAGTAATTTATTCTCATAAAAAAAATTTCTAAAATCAATTAAATTTTACCATTGACTACTGCATTTAAATAACTGAAATGAATCAAAAGCATTTTCCATTGTAGATGAAAAGAAATTTTTTTGGTGTTAAATTAACTTCACCTTAAAATTTCAGAAAAATAAAGAAGATATACACGCTAGCCAATTCGAGTTTAATTTTGAAAGGGCTATTCCTGCCTGACACTCCGAACAAAACCTTGAATTGTGGCATTTGTGGGGCACACACGTACAATTAAAGATAATAGCCCCAACATCTAAACTACCCAGACTTCAACCTGATGCATTTGTAGCAGCACATGTCTACGACAGAAAGAGGTGTTTTCAGAGGTTTTCCTTGTGAAGACGTCCGTACCAAAGGTCCTCATAGCCACCTCCTTCAAATGTCACTGCAATAATTTAAGGCATACAAGCCTTAATTAGTAAAGTTTTGAACAAAAATTGACACTCACTTCAAATAATGAAGGGCTTTCGCTTGATGAAATTGTGCTTAAATGGGTAAACTACAACCCAGGAATGTGGTATAATTCCACTCCCTATAGACACAAAAAAAAGACAAAAGAGAGGTGCATTATGATAACAATAATCAATTAGATAAATGTTGATACTAATATTATCGATTTGTGATAACCTTTTGAAGTAGTTACCATGACGATACGTTTATAATCAACACGTTACAGTTGCCAAGTGAAATTTCAAGGTCGAATCATTTTTTTTTTTTTGGGTAAGTGATACATACATTTCTTCTCAAATTGCTTTTGGATTTGTCCCAAATTTGTTTGAAGACTACATACTATTGAAATAACTTATTAATGTATCATTTGAAATACAATTCTGTTATACAAGCACTTTCTCAGGTGATTAGCTTTTCTTTTGTAGGTTCTCTGTGGAGGGAGGGGCTGTATTGCGTTGGACGTCAGTTCTCGTCTGATGACTGAAGTTAAGCAGCGCAAGTACTGACATGGGGGTGGGGGGGCTCTTAGAAGAACTGGGTACCGCTAATACCCCAAATTTCGTCACAACAACATAGTGTCTGTGCAGTCTCTGCATTAGAACTATGTAGTGGACGGGGCTGTAATGACCCTGTAGTTGAATGGCCCAAAAACACTAACGAAACCAAACGTGGACGGATTTTTTTTCGGATGTGCTGAATTGTTATCCAAATAATTACAAGTTTAAATATCTTTACAACAATAAGTGCACTTCATTGGAGGGTTATTTCCATGAAATGTACAGGAATTAAGCAAGTTGCATGGCTATAATAACAACATGTAATAGAACGTCCATTAAAGTAACCAATGGACCATGTTTATGAAGTGACCATTGTCAATTTTTCTTTGAGACCAGAAAATCAGGCTAATGATCAATAAATGGCTAACATTTGCCACTTATTTCATATATTTGTTGCCATATCACATGCTATATAGCCATGCTACTATATTACAATTTGACATTGACATCGGCTTGATGAGACGTTCTATTAATTGATAGAATCTTACCTGTTTATATAAAACTAATTGATGCGCGCTTATTATCTCCCGTCTTCGCCACCCTTTCTGTCTTATTATTAAAATAATATCACGACCCGTTTTGCTCAACAACAAATAATAAAAAGGACAACAATACTGCCAGCAACACCTCATATACCAGAATAACTTAAAAATGATTGCACCATCCAGTGAAATAGGTTTTGCTCTTTTCTAACATTAATGTCAATTCGAACTAGATGGACCAATCAGAGAGTAGAATGAAGCCTTTACGTCATTTTTAGCCAATGACGTTACGGCAACGTTGTGACGCTTTTCCTACACTCGAACGCTGACCCAGAATAAATCACGTGATAGTTCCATGATAATTGGGAATTCTACGAAAAGTGCTTCGTTTTCCTTGTTTCGAAACTTGTAAGGACTTGATGGGTGGGTATATATACATTTTTTTTCTCTCAGGTCGACACCCAGTACAACAAAAAACTGTCTTGCTCATCTAATAAACGTGTTTTGTACAACGTTTCTTAAAATTATAATAATGATTAGAAATTGTCGACGTGGTAAAGGAAGAGGTACCAAAGGAAGCATAGCTAAAGTTCCGCATAGGCAAAAGGATAGGCTTTGACTTGAGAACCCGTACCCCTAACTTTTAATTTGTACCCCAAAGCGAGTGAGGCCGGGCTACCTTTCCTTATGCTTTTCATCGTATTCCGATTTTGCTTACTCTGCTCTTCCAGACGCGATCGCACATACAGTACCTGAAGTCGTGATGAGTCTGAATAAAGGTAGATATTGCGGACGCATCCGGGTACAGGCGATGTGCAAAGTTGGAGCCCAATATGAATATGCGCCTCTTTTTTTTTAATGATAATTTGACTGCACTGCTAATTGTATAACTCGTATAATTAATAACGTAAAAGGAATCCCTTTAATTCGTTTTTATAATTACAGTATACTTTATGCGGCTCGATCGCACGCGGTGGAGACATTGCAGATGTCAGTTTCAGCCATGGCGGAAACAAGAATTGGAGGTCGGCTAGCTAGAGTGCAGAAGTGTGATCGTCGCAAACGGTTGTTGTTGTTTGTTGGTGTTTTAGGGCCCTTCAACTACAAAGGTCATTAGAGCCCCGTCCACAGCATAGTTCTGATGCAAAGACTGCACAGACACTACACTAATGTGACGATTTTTTTTTGGGTACTAGCGGTACCCAGTTTTCCCAAGCGGCCACCCATGTCAGTACTATCTGGGGTTGCGCTGCTTAACTTCAGTGATCAGACGAGAACTGGTGTGTCCAACCAAGACCTCCAACGCAATTCGCCGTTTCCATCGCAAACGGTAGGCAGGGGTCCACCGAGACCGACACTGTTTGCATGACCGATAGCACCCATGGTCAGCGCCTGCTCTAGCACTCGTGCCACCACGGACAAAAGTACAAATTGCCGCCCCTTGAACCAATGCTCTGTTCTCACACTTACAGGCAAAATGGCGCCCCGGACAAATATCCGGGTTGCCCCCTCCCCTTAGAGCGGGCTCTGCCATGGGTCCATCCAGTGGCGGATCCAGGATTTTCGTCAGGGGGGGGTTGAGCTAATACAGGGGGAGGGGGGGTAAGCTAAAGCTCGCATATATTACGCGAGTAAGTTTATATGCGCATGGGGGGGGGGGGTTGCAATCCCAAAAACCCCACCTTGGATTCGCGCGTGGGTCCATCTATTTTTTACTATTGTCGTTAATCATGTGATATCTTTTGGCCATTCGTGAGTCCATGGTTGCAGGATCGTGGCGGAGACAGATTTATTTATTTATTTGCGACACATACGTTAAGGTACACATAGGTCAGACAGGCTTTAGAAGTGAGCAGGGCCGTAACTAGAGCGTGGCGAAGAAGGCGGCCGCCACAGGCGCAACTGGGTTTGGGACACAAAATGTTTAAGTTTTTTGTCATTATTGGGTTACGGGCAAGAGAAAGTTAGACACTTGCCACAGGCGCTTCATACCTCCGTTACGGCTCTGGAAGTGAGAGCAAGCTGACATCAGATGGGTGTATAAAAGTTTATTGAAATGCGTGCAGCTGGAGATGCATTTGTAGGAGGAACAGAGGAAGTTCAGGCAGAAGAGCAGGGGGAGCAGAAGGAGAGAGTTCCAATGCTTGATGCAGGAAAATGGGAAATATTTGGTCCGGTAGTCCCTTGGGGCTCTGCATTCAAAGGGGAATCTTGGGGTGCCCCTGGTATCCGGGAAACACTTGAAGTAGACAAGAATGTAGTGGAACGGATGCTTAGGATTTTTAAGGCGCTAATGAGGCACAGCAGGCCTGAGTAGGTCATCAGTTTCCAGAAGAGAAGCACATTGAAGCACAGGCCGGGGAGACACGACGGCGGAACGGGATTCGAAGAATGAGCCGGAGGATTCTATTGTAGGACTTCTTTAGGACGAAAGGGAAGGCTTTCAACGGATGGGAAGTAAAGCTGTCGTCCCGGGGATGCGTACGATGTCACCAACCCGTAAAAGAACCCTGAAATTGACGTGTGGATCAACAATATTTCAGTCCTAGGAGCTCGTCTCCGTCGTAAGGGGAAGTGTCCTAACGAATAAAATAGGCCGACTTTAATTAAATAAACAAGGAGTTGAAGTAGTCCCGTAACGGGGATATGAAGTGCCTGTGGCAAGTGTCTAACTTGCGCCCAATAGTGACAAAAAAATGAAAAATTTGGCGCCCAAAAAACCCAGTTACTCCCGTGAGGGGCACCTTTTTCGCCACGCCCTCGTTACGGCACTGAGTTGCAGTATTAGGTCGGTAGCCGGCTGAGCAATAATAATATTCGATCTGGGCTTTACTGCATAAGTCATCATATTTTAGGTTCAACACCCATCGCGAAATTCCCGGAGGAAAGTTTGTCGCGGATTTTCCAGATTAGAAACGAGTTGAAACATGCTTTTGGTTGAAGTGATGACGTCATACGTTTCTTGGGCAAAGCTGTTAGATGAAGCGTCGAAATGTTTCCAGACAATGTAGAGGACGTGAGTGCATGAATGGAAGGTGTGTTATTTTTCGTGATTTAAAATGTCAAAGGAGTTGTCCGAAATTTATGTTCCTGCTGGGCAGGTATGTTATTGCACTAATAACCTGAGTTGTGCCATTAGTTGTAGCTGCTGACAATTATTACGGAATGTTAGGTACAATCTTACATCGTAGGCAGTGATCGAGTTGTAATTTGAATTTACGCATTGTTTCAGCTGATGGACATTAATTGGCAGTTTGGAGTGGCAACAAGTTCAAATTCTTGTCATAGTTTAAATTACCCCTACATAATACTGTCATTTAAAATACGTGATGCGAATGATGTAGTATCCAACAAAACTGTTGAGATGTCAATAAGTGATTTTCAAGTAAGTTATATAATGTGGTGCAGTATAGTAGGTTATGTTTCAAAGTCAGCTTATACTTCCAGCATAATTTTTTCGTGATTTTTGTTTTCAGAAATTTCGTATTCAGTTAAAAGAAATGGCATCAGTCATGTCAACTGGGTAATAACGTGTTGGATATTGTATACAAGTCATTGGAAGTAAAAGGAGCTATTGAGGTCATTATGCACAAATATATGCTAATATAAACAACATTAAAAAGATATTTGCTTTTAATAAAGACTAATCCTTCAAATACGTGATTGAGGAATAAAAATTTTGACTTTTTTTAGTTTCTCTTGACAAAGTAATGTCGAATTTCCATCATTTTGGCATCACTTGTAAACCACGAAGTGGGCAATGGCTCCTCGATCAGTTCCACCCAAGTTTACCATTATCATCATCCGTGGCATGGTCGAGTCTGCAGGTTCTAGCCCTCCACTCTCGTCTATTACCCACCAGGTCCCCGTCCACCCCACACACTACCATATCCTTAAGTACAATCTGCTCCCACGTCTGCTTTGGTCTCTCGCTGCCCCGGGTGCTTCCAACCACCTCCATTCCTGTAATGGACCTAACGAGCTCCTCCTCACCTGTTAGTCCATGTCCATACCACCGCAACTTGCTCTCCTTCATTTTTCTCTGCAATATCCCCACGTTATCTCTAATATACTCATTCCAAATTCTATCAATTCTCAACACTCCACTCATGTGCCGCAGCATTCGCATTTCGGCTACCTGCATTCTATTTACGTGGTTCTTCCCCACTGCCCAACACTCTAATCCATATTGCGTGGCTGGCCTAACCACTGCCGTGTAAAACTTCCCTTTCAACTTGATTGGGACCCTCCCATCTCACAGGTTTCCACTTGCCTGTCTCCACTTCAACCATCCCCCATTGATTCTATGGGTCACATCCGAGTCTGTCTCCCCATTGTTCTGGAACACTGATCCTAAGTACTTTACCTCTTGCACCTTTGTCACCAGCTCGCCCCTTGAGAGTACATCACTATTAGTTTCCTGTCCTTCCCAATTGAAAGCTAAATACTCAGTCTTCTTCATGTTTATCTTTAGGCCTCCATTTCCTGCCGCTGCTTTAATATTCCACTTAAGTTTATCACCTTCTGAAATCTCAATATAGTAATCTCAAAACTCAAAGATTCTGAGCTCAAAAATAAATTTAAAAGGTATATCGCTACCACTTTAATACCTAGATTGAGGTGGTATGGGCATATGATGAGATGAGGGGGAGGAGAAGCTCGTTAGGTCCGTTACGGGAATTCAGGTGGTTGAAAGCATTCGGGGCAGGGTAAGGATATGGTAGGAGATAGCGGGAGTGGAAGGCCAGACTCGAGTCTGCCACAGGCGGGATAAGGGTATGATAATGATTTCGCTACCACTTTTCAAAATCTGCACAGCATGCAACTAGGTTGACACCCTACACCCTTGATGCATTGGCGTTAGGTGGCGGTAGTTGTGCAGTTCGGCTGCATTAAGTTTTGAACAATGTCTACACGATGGTAAGAGACTAATTTACGATTGTTTAAAAAATGATTAAAAAACTTATTTTCCGTTATTCATATTAGTTACCCACTGTATGTGAAAGGGAATCCACAACTAAGGGTATTCTTACCGAACTTCTGGATGAAGTTGGTGAAGTCTCCTCATGCATTGCCTGCCAACCAAGTGCAGTTTATTGTTTCAATGGAGTAAGTATTAATTTTAACTGCAGAATATTTGCAACTGACTTCTTATACGTGTTATATATTTTATGTTGTAGAATGACAAAGTTTGATGTAAAAAATTATCTGGAAAAAATATATTCTGTACCAGTTAAAGAAGTGAGGACGTACATTTACATGGGTAAATCAACCTCTGCACCTTAGGGACCCTAATGTAAATGAGCTTTCAGCATGTTACTTTTATATTCAGGCAAATTCAAAAGGGCTGAGGCAGGAAATTACATAATCAAAGATGATGACTACAAAGTAGCTCACGTAATACTGGTAAAAATTCACGTATGTTGGTTATCATAGCTGCTATACCTTCTCTTACATTTGATTGATTTCTCAGCCGGAAAATCAAAAATTTGAATTCCCAAATCTATTTCCTCGAATCAAAGAAGACGAAAACGCTAAAGAAATTCAACAACAAGCAATTGACCAATATACAAGTCGAAAGGAAAGAAATTGGCGGATACCAGGAATTCCAACATGGTTTGGTTCTTAATTTTTAAGCATAAATAGTAAGATAGATAGAAACTGTTTAATAGTCAAATATATTTCTTTATTTCTAAACGTAATAAAATTACATGAATTTAAAGTGTTCCTAGTTTCCAAACATGGACTTTTTTGTCTCCAATTGCTGCTAAAACAGAAAGCTTGCTGTGCCATGTTGTGCCAGAGCCTACTGGTAATGTGGCGTTTAATAATGACTGAAATATTTATAAAATGAAATTAGCACCTTAATACATAATTGAAAATTAACCGTATGATAAACACCTGATTTTGTTTATAATTGACAACTTTTATTTCATGTCTTGGGCGTCCACATGTGGCAAACAAATTCTGGTTAGTTATAGCCCACTTAAACTTAACTGCACCATCGGAGTGTATTTGGTTGCTGTCTTGTGGTTGGCTAAACACACAAAGCATAGAAATGAAGAGACGAGACAGTAGTATTGTATAACTATTAATTGAACTTGCCTAGAGCGTGAAATGTCCCACATAAACCAACTTGAACTTGCAACTGCACCAATTTTTAAATTATTCAATGGACACCAATCTGCTGCCATTAATGGCGTTTGATGACAATCAAGAGACATAATGGGTTGCTCTTTGTTTAAATTATAAAATCTTATGATGCCATTCTTTTGAGCAACCATTATCTGTAAAGTTATTTGCATATAAATTTAATTCATATATTTTAAAGTGATGAACGCATAAAAGATAAAAGAGGAAAGTTGCCAACCTTGCCAGAATCATCTTTGTGCCAGCATACTGACATCCCTGGAGAATTTAACGTCAAACAGACCTTCAAACTGCCATCTAAGTTCCAGATTCGACAAGTATAATCATCACCAGTACTTGCAAGTTGTGAACCATGCTCGGGTTCAAATGTTATGGAATTTATGCAGTCTGTGTGCCCTTCGAAAATCTTTACCAATTCAATAGGAGTTGATAAGACGTATTGATTTTGACTTTACACTAGCTAATATGAAATATGCTGTTACCACAACTGTGTCATTATCCGTGACGTTAGAACTAACCAGGCGGATGTTTTTATCGCCGCCAGCAGCTGCAAATCTATAAAGATAACTCTCTATATATAACAAGGATAATACATTCCTTGAATGAAGAAGGATATATGTTTTGATTACTTCATTATTTTCGGTATTAAAGCCAATGACGTTTCTGGACTCCAAGCTATGGCTTGGCTCTTAGTACCAAGACTGAATTCCCTCAGCGATTCGTAAACAAAATTATCTACTTCCGGATACTCTTCCTGTATACATCAATGAATAATATTAGATAGCTAACATCTTAATTAACATTTATGTCAGTCTTTAATTTACCTTAAATTTACAGCTGAAAACTGCTACTCTCATTGTTGTTCCTACAGCAAGCAGAGATGACGACCAAGGAAAGGGTGAAAATTCGGCGGTACACACTTTATCTGGACTAGGTATAGTCCATGATAGCCCTTCATCATTTGACATTCTTGAAATTACTCTATTCAAAGTTACTTATGAAAACACCCTTTCAAGACAGTTTCGGTCAATTTATTGTATTACACGAGTCGTCAAACATGGTTACGAGTATGCCATGTCAATTTTTCCCGGCTCGAAGCTTCTCATTATCTACGGTAGGGGGCCTCGATGTTCTAATGACAAACACCAGCGTGAGTTGGATCTTAGGGTTATTGTTGTATTTTTCAGAAAAAATATTGTGTTAGTTTCATTCAGGTCTAATTTAAGACACTAATAGTAATTGTTAGTGAATTAATTTGTAATCTACAAACATGGCTAGTGTGTCATATCACATAGCCAATCTTTTAGAAAAGGTAAGTTAGCATTCTGAACGTGCCGGAGGTTGTTCAATGGACGGTCGACAGTCTGCTTAACGTGCTATAAAATATAAAAAACAATTTTTATTTCTTGAGCTATAAGCAAATGGCTATTTAACATTTCTATCTACAATATTTGGTTACCCAATATTTATGTAACTTGTTAGTTTCATTTGTTTGTAAGTGGTTACGCTGTATTCCAGGAATATAGCACCTTAAGTCGAATTCAATTACCCCATCGTCATACTGGGTCATACTGTATGTTGAAAGAATTTTTGTTTTGGATGAAAAATACCAAAATCCAAACATTTGCATTCTCACAATTGACAATTTCTTATTCCTGTTGATGTGTTTAACTGTCATTAATCTTTGTAAACATTATACAATTTAATAATTTAGACCTGGGGCTGTTCACTTTATCATTTAATCGTCTATTCGATTTGGTTCAGTATGCTGCTGGGACTATAATGAATTTATTTAATATTTCTTGCTTGCAATTGTGCTTCTCATATGATAATACCGACACAAGTTTTAATGTCCTTTTTTTTACGCAGATGACATCTACTGATAAGGACTTTAGGTTTATGGCCACAAATGACTTGATGTCAGAATTACAAAAAGATTCCATTAAACTGGACGATGATAGTGAACGCAAGGTATTGTAACTTAGTAGCAGGTTTTAAATTTCATTATAATTTATTATAGAAGCGGAATTGTAATTGAACATTTCGTATAGGTGGTAAAAATGTTATTAAAATTATTGGAAGACAAAAATGGAGAAGTTCAAAATTTAGCAGTGAAATGGTATGTGTATATATTTCTTAATTACTTATCAAGGATGTACCTCATGGCTTATGCTGTGGTATTTTTCCATACGACTTTTAAAATGTGTGTACAACCTTTTCAGTTTAGGACCATTAGTTAATAAAGTGAAAGAATACCAAGTTGAAACAATTGTTGATACTCTATGCAGCAATATGGTATCGGATAAAGAACAACTTAGAGATATTTCCAGTATTGGTACGTAATTTAAAATACTTTTCGTCCTTGAGTTGTCTTAACTAATATGTTGGTATTTTTATAGGTCTTAAAACTGTAATTAACGAGTTACCACCGACTTCCAGTGGACTGGCTGCTAGTATTTGTAAACGGATAACTGGCAGGCTAAGCTCAACTATTGCAAAAGTAAACTTATTTTAATACCTGCACCTATTTATGCTAAACTGTAAATGGAAACTTTATGTTTTTGTTATTTATATTTAAGCAAGAAGACGTCTCTGTTCAGTTAGAAGCTTTAGATATTCTTGGAGATTTATTAAGCAGATTTGGAGGTTAATTTCAATTGAGGTCGATAACATTAATAGAAATAACAGCGATTTTATAAGGAATTGCAATGTACTTTCAGGGTTATTGATTTCTTTTCATGGTGCAATTCAAGAAGCTCTTTTACCACAGCTTGATAGTCCAAGGCTTGCTGTAAGAAAGCGTTCAATCATTGCAATAGGTATTAAATATCGTTATCTCTGAAATTCATGTAGTGATATAGTGTCTAGGTTTTGTATGCAAGACTAACTGGTGGTTTCTTCTAGGGCATCTTGTAATGAGTTGTAATAATGTGCTATTCGTTAAGCTTATACAGTTCTTACTTGATGAACTGTCATCAAATTCATCAACTTCTACGACTAGAACATATATTCAATGCATTGCGGCTATAAGGTGATAACATTAGCCAATAAATTTGTTTTCTACATTTCACAAATAACTTATTTGTGCCTTTATTGATAGTCGCCAAGCGGGACATAGATTTGGAGAACATTTAGAAAAAGTTATGCCCTTGGTAGTCCAGTATTGCAAAGTTGAAGATGATGAACTTCGAGAGTTTTGCATTCAAGCCTTTGAATCGTTCGTTCGAAGATGTCCCAAAGAAATTTCTGGTCATGTGCCTACAGTACGTATGTTATTCACATGTTCACACAAATTTTTGTCATTATTTGACATGACTTTCTTGTAATTGTCTTAGATTATTGACATTTGCTTGGAGTACCTATGTTATGATCCAAACTACAATTATGATGATGACGACGATGATGAACGAATGGACACAGGAGCGTTTGATGAGGAAGAAGGGTGAGAACGGACTTCATCATTATGAAAATAATAATACTGTTGGCGACGATAATAAATATTTTACTTTATGGTCTCTTCATGTTTACTTCATAATTATTTCTATTTTAGGGAAAGTGATGATGAATATAGTGATGATGATGATATGAGTTGGAAAGTTAGAAGGGCATCTGCAAAGTGCCTTGAAGCTGTAATTGCTACGAGGCACGAAATGTTAACGGAATTCTACACTACTATTTCTCCAGCATTAATAACCAGATTTAAAGGTATTTTTAATTTGTTACAGTTTTTCCCAATTTTCATTAATTTTCTTAATGTTTTCGTAACATTACAGAGAGGGAAGAAAATGTGAAGACTGATATATTTCATGCTTTCATTGCGTTATTGAAACAAACGAAACCAACTATTACGTCTGGTGTGTCTGATCCGGATGCAATGGAACAAGAGGAAGGGTAAGACTTTTTTGAATTTTTAAATTATTGTCATGCATTTGACATGTAATATTCATTCACATTCTTAAGAATGCAGCAACTGAATATCACTGACCACTGATAACTCATTTGATTTGAAAAAAACATTACTTTTTACACTTTAAAGCCCAGTTATGCTCCTCCAGCAGCAAGTTCCGAATATTGTGAAGGCCCTACATAGACATTTAAGGGAAAAGAGCATTAAAACTCGACAAGGAAGCTTTGCTGTTCTTACAGAATTGGTTAATGTGTTACCAAATGCTCTGGCTGATCATATACCTTCTTTAATTCCTGGAATTCAGTTTTCGTTGGGGTAATTATTAAAAAATATCACTGTTTATTATTGCAATTTGTTTTTACTTTGGAGTCAATTAATACTATTTTACAGAGAAAAGAATTCAAGTTCAAATATGAAAATTGACACATTGACCTTTTTAAACTGCCTATTTCTTAATCACCATCCTGAAGTGTTTCATAGTCACGTCAAAGTATTAATAATGGTAAGCTATTTTTTTTGTTATACTTCTTTGAGAATTTAGGTAATATAATTTTGTCTCTATTAGCCCATCATATCAGCTGTTGGCGATCCATTTTATAAAATAACCTCAGAGGCACTGGTTGTTTTGCAACAACTTGTTAAAGTTATTAGGCCTTTAGGTGAGCGTCCGAACTTAAGAAACTCCTATTCCTTTTATTCTGCCAAATTATTAATTTTAAGCCTTTATAATGACAGATAACACATCAAGTTTTGATTTTACTGTGCATGTGAACGACATATACCATTGCACACTAGTGCGCTTAAAGGCAGCGGATATAGATCAGGAAGTCAAAGAGCGGGCCATTTCTTGCATGGGCCAAATAATCACTAACCTAGGTGATCATCTTCAGGCAGAATTGGCAATTTGTTTTCCAATATTTCTGGACAGATTAAGAAATGAAATTACAAGGTTGACAACTGTGAAGGCTCTAACTAAAATAGCAGCCTCGCCCTTGAAAATAGACTTAAGACCTGTATTGGTAAGCATTTCTGTTACGTTTTATGTAATGTTGATTTTTGTTTTGTGCTTGATTTTCTGACATAAGTTTACATGAAGTATTTTCTAAACTAGGGAGAAGCAATGCCTATTTTGGCATCGTTTTTAAGGAAAAACCAAAGAGCACTGAAACTTAGCACATTAACATTACTTGGGGTTCTTGTACGAAATTATGGTAGTGCAATCACTCCTACTATGCTTGCAGATGTAACAATAGAGCTTCCTCCACTCATCAATGAGAGTGATTTGCATATTTCTCAACTGACAATGAATTTATTAACCTCTATCTCGAGAGCCCATCAAGAATGTCTGGTAAACATTACTGATGCCATCCTGCCACAAATCTTGGTTTTGGCCCGATCGGCTTTGTTACAAGGTTTTTGAAAAGTTGATTATGTTTTGATAGTGACAATCCTCTAACAAGGACTGCCATTTTCTAATCGTTAATATTTTGTCAGGTGTTGCTTTACATGCAATGTTGGAATTTTTTCAAGCATTAGTTCTGTGCAAGTTACCTAATCTAGGATATAACGAATTGCTAGAGGTTTGACTTGGATTCAAAAGTATTATGACATTTTTGTTACATCTTTCTAATTATGAATTCTCGTTGACAGAGGCTAATCAACCCAATTTATGTTTCTACTCCTATTCAACCAACAAATTCTAACTTAGCTATTCATAAGCAGGCATTTCATTCAATTGCTAAATGTGTAGCTGCATTAACGGTAATGTGTCCGGATGAAGCTTTAGGTGTCGTCAATCAGTTTATTGCCGATATTCAAGTTAGTAAACAGTTCTAAAATTAGACTTTGAAACTTTAATTTTAAAAAAATGGACCGACTAATTTATTAATCTCTTATTTTTTTTAACGTACTTTTCAGAATCCTAGATCAGATTCAATACATTTGTTTGCACTTCTTGCAGTTGGAGAAATTGGAAAGCACATGTAATGTGGATAGTTTTGTTTATTAGATCATAAAAGGTCTCTCATCCTCATTTGTTGATATTAATTTTGATAAAATGTATATGAATTTCGTTTATCAGTGATCTTAGTAGCCAACCCGCTCTAAAGTCTGTCATTTTAGAGTCATTTGCATCTCACAGTGAGGAAGTAAAGTCGTCGGCATCATTTGCTCTGGGTAAAAATTTGCGTCATGATTTTAATGTGGTGTAAATCTCATTGATTATTTTTAATGTCTTTTATTTTATTGCAGGAAATGTTAGCATTGGTAACTTGCAGGAGTATCTTCCATTTGTTTTGCATGAAATTGAAGCTCAACCAAAACGCCAATATTTATTGTTGCATTCCCTTAAAGAAGTAAGGTTTTTTTCTCTCCAAATTATTATGGTTTAGTAGGTGAAGTCTGACAGTTTTTATTTTACAGATAATCAGTTGTCAATCTATTAGCCCGTCAACGGTAGAAGCGCTACAACCATTCGTTAATTCTATTTGGTAGGGGCGGTCGTATTTCCTGCATTTCGTTTTATTATTGTGAGGACCGTCATGATTTCATATCGACGTTTCTCTTAATTTTGTAGGAATATGCTTTTTAAACATTGTGGTTGTGCGGAAGAAGGAACTCGAAATGTAGTAGCAGAATGTTTAGGCAAACTAACTCTCATAGATCCACCAAATCTACTTCCAAAATTAAAAAGCCATTTGGAGTCAGGATCGCCTCTTGCCAGAAGTACTGTAGTTACTGCTATGAAATTCACAATCTCTGATCAAGTAAGTGACACTTAATTGTTCATGCGGTTGTCTCTCTGCGTCCCCATCTCTATCTCCCTTTCTGTCTACCTCTATCTCTCTCCTTTTCTCTCCGTCTCTTGACTTTTCTCTCCGTCTTTCTCTGCCTCTCTCTCTCTCTCTCTCTCTCTGCATCTCTCTCTCTCTCTCTGCATCTCT
>JAAFCE010001963.1:4239263-4262513 GCA_013389805.1 Trigoniulus corallinus | reverse complement strand
GGGGGGGGGGCAAGCGAAAGAGAGTCTCACTTCATCAGGGGCTCACAGAACTCACTTGTCATCAAGCAAGCTGGATACCCTGGTCAGTTCGCCACTGGTGATGGGTAGATTGCAAAACTGATTTTCTCTACATGAAAACAGCCTACGAGCAAACTATCTCTGGTTTAAGAAATCTGCCCCCTCACCCGGCTTACTACCAATAAGGTCGGCTGCCTACTGCGTAAGGTACCAGCGCCTACTACCAACGGGATAAATAGATACCCGACCTTGCCATAAATTAGAAAAGGGGTGGGGAGCCACTGTATTGCGTTGGACACATCAGTTCTCCTTTGATCCATGAAGTCAAGCAACGCAACCCCAGCTAGTACTGGCATGGATGACCGCTTGGGAACACTGGCTACTACTAATACCCAAAAATAACAGCGTAGTGTATGTGCAGTCTCTGTATTAGAACTAAGCAGTGGACGGGGCTCTAATGACCGTTGTAGCTGAAGGGTCTTGGCACACCAAAGAAAAGAAAAAAGGGGGTTACGAGTGACATTTTTTATTGTATCTTTCTATTAGGAAATCTTTAAAGCACAGGAACGTAAACGAAAAATGAATACTTTGGTTTTAAAGATGGATTCCTCAAGTTCTTTTAGGTACTAAGTCAAGTGCCTTTGGACAACCACCACAATATTCACAGAATCTCTACTCTCTTAAATTTACATTTTATAATTTTTATATATATATAATCTTTTTTTGAATATTTTAAAGAGATGGGATGGGGAATTCCTGCACCTAAACAGTTGTATATTTTGTATTTCTTAAGACAATATAAGGATTTGTAATTTTTTTAGTATCAAAACGAAGAAAATTCTAAGTTTTTTAGTGATTTTTTTTAAAAGTATCTTTCTCAGTTGTGTATTTTTATGTTTCTACTTTATGTAAATGTTTTTTTTTGTCTTGTTTTTTTTTGACTTGATGTTAATAACGTGGAAGGAGAGGAGTAAGTTATTCCCTCATTTAAATAGGTGAGTGAGCAATAATGTGTGTGCCTTTTGTTTTTATAACAATTGCCCTGGTCTGAATATGTAAAGTAGCTATTTGTCCGGGTGTCCACATCCGTCCACCATCAATTTTGAAAAGTTATTCCGAGAATATATGTATGTATAATAATACTACGACCATGTTTTGCCTTCTTATGAAAACCAATTTTGTGACTTAACATTTTACCGATAAGACAATAAACTTAGTCTTTCACCTTTAGAGATATATTTCTAGCTGGAGAAGGGACGGGGGTGTGATGATCGAAAGTAGAAATTAGTTTGTTCTTACCTGCAATTTCCCTTTCAGCACAAACATCCAATATATAATCTAGAGTTTCCTGTGGAGTGTTGCCGTCCACAACGACCAATGAAGCATTTTGAAGTTGCTGACGAAATCGAGACACCTGTTGATATTTTAAAACGGTTGAAGTTCGGTAAATTATTTGAATGTAATACAGTTTATATTTTCCCTCTAATGTTGTTTTTATCGTGAGGTTACTACAACCCACTTACGTGCTGAATTGATATTTGATTATGGATGTTCATGTCACCAACTCCTAAGAAAACTTCTCCAGAATTTTCCAACACTACACAATAAGTTGCAGTAGGATGACCAGATGCAAGAAGTACCCCTGATGTATTCTAAAACCAGAAAAAAAATGTTTCAAAATCATTTAAATGTGCAATTTCTTATTCAAATTTGATCATAAAATCTCCTCTTTGGATCTTGGAATGGGGAGAGCATTCACTTTAAATTATTAATTAGAGATGACTTGTGTTGATCACAGATCTTAAGTTGATTGCGATTTGAAAAAAAGTAACCACTACATTTATGACCTCACATAGGACACAACTGACCATTATCCTTCAAGATGCCAGTGAGAAAAAAGGAGCGGCTGTATTGCGTTGGACACGCCAGTTCGTCTGACCACTAAGTTAAGCAAGGCAACCCCAGCTAGTACTAGCACGGGTGACCGCTTGGGAACATTGGGTACTTCTAGTACCCTTAATCGTCGTAACAGCGTAGTGTCAGTGCAGTACTCTACATTAGAACTACGCAGTGGACGGGGCTGTAATGACCATTATAGTTGAAGGGCCCTAAAACACCAATGAAAGAGCAGAAGCAATAGCGGGTGACAGCTAGGCTCGCAATTGAACTCGTGCCACTTGCACAGTCGGCAGTGTTACGTTGTGGTCAATCAATGTATTCACTCGGGGCCCTGCCTGTCCTTTAAGCGTCCGAAACTCAATTAACTTTGTTGGAATTGTAATATGGGTATGACGAATAGACTAAAATGTTATGCTCTTTAATATCACAGAGACTTTAAAGTAGTTCATCTGATGGTATAAAGATGTCAACATTGAGTTGCATGACAATTCCTGGAGATGTTTGTTGTGACAGAAATGCTGGAATTGCAAGTGTGATAAAAAGTGTAAAATATACTTACTAAATTAGGAAGGGATTCAAGAAGCTGGCTTCCTAAATAATCTTGCCCAACGGCTGATATAAAAAGTGGAGTTTCATCAAATTGACGTAAAGCGCAAGCTAAATTTCTGCCGACGCCTCCAAATGATTGTCGAATTTGACCCAGATTTGTGCTGCCATCCGGCTGAAATAGAGTAATAGATTTTTTTTAAAAAAAAGGAATTTTGTTGTTAAACATTTTGCAAGATATTCTCAGAACTCAGTTCATTAAATATTGTGCTATTTAACACACGAGCCATTTAAAAAGACGATTTAAATAGTGCTGATGTAAGGGAGATGAGCATGAATTCAATATATTTCATTTCTTTTTTAGATCTGATAAATGTGAAGGACTTTTAATTTAAAATTAAATAGAAAGTCAAGTGAGGTAGAGTTTTTTTCACATCTTCTTTTTCTCTCAAAAGAACTATAATAGATTATTTGAACTTGTGAGGAAGCTATGAAAGACGTACGACGTGAGTATATTTCACTTCAGATCATTTCAATTTCTATTTAAATACATCTTAAAAGCGTTGTTGATGTACATCAAAATGTCAAGCCGTCATTTTAAATACATTCTTTAGAAAATACATTCCCCAGGTGTTTTCATTCTGTGTTAGCCTATGAAATAAAATAGATTGGGTAAAGGAGTCAAATATCTACATAGTTCGGTCCTATAGGGAATTTCATTCTTTCTTTTCCGTGAAATAAAATCAACCAAGTGAATTGATGGATGGCTCTCAGTGGACGAAATCTTGCCACGAAAGCCTTCACTGGGCAATCATATACCTACCGCCTTCATGATTTTTTTCCAACATTTTTTTCTGATAGTTCTGTGAAAAAGTAACAGTAATCTTTGTTACCATGTCTATTTCAGCTAAAACAATATCTTGCATGCGGTTCTTTCTTTACTAAATCGGAAAATATTGTGCTAAATTGTTCACTGAGGTGAAAAGTCTTACAGAACTAGGATTATTTGAACTCTGTTGAACGCATTAAATATTTCAATGTGCTGGAAACATACAGATAAAAAGGGGATTGCTCATATTAAAAGAGGAAAGATAGGTTATGAAAACAGTCGTATTCTCCATCTCTCTCTCTTTTCTCGGAAAATATGCATTCAAATTACTTTGAGTTCCAGTTTAATTATTCAACGAAGGGAATTTTTTTTTTTTAAAAAAAGACATTAGCGAAAGGAAATTTCCAAAACAGGCACCATTTACATTATGCTCTATAGACTGCATTAGAAATCTAATTGTATACTCAGTTGGTTTATCCTAACAATTTTTTTTTGAACCAAGAATGAAAAAGAAAATAATTTATAAACATTAAATAAAAGCTCCTTCAAGCTTGTTAATACTACACTTAAGTAAATATTTAGTATAATTGTAGTGTGATAGGCACCCTAATTTGAATGACTTATACTAAGACAACGGAATGATAACAATGTCGACAAGGACAAATTATCAGTTTGTAAACCTTGACTGGAAATAGAAACGGTTGTGTATATGTACTGGTTATGTGACGGTGGAGAACTCGCTGCTATTTTTAAGGTAATTGAATTTCAAAGGTAAATTTCCATGTTTTTTAAACACAGAACAGGCATAGAAATTACCTACTTTAGAATGTGAGTTACAGAACGTTGTATCAGGTGGCTACGAAAGAACCTAATCGACATAACATTTCCGTGTTATATAAAAATAGTCGATCAAATAGATAGAGGCTCTAAGTATTTTGAGAATCTTGATATTGGATGATTGAAATGGTATTCAAATAATGTTATTATCATATACTGTTTTTTTCCCTAATTATATTACCGTACGACATTTATGTGGCTTTCGAATAGAATGCTGTTTACGTCACAACATTCTATTGTCGTTCTCTCTATCATTCACCATCGTTACGTCATCAACGAACCTTTCCCCTCCCACGGCCAGCTGGATGCTATGGAATCGTCTGATTGACATCTAAAGAGGCGGAGCTAAGAGTAGAACGTTCCAAGCGCGGTAACTGGCTTGCGCTTTCGTCGCTCATTTAGCAGCGGCGCTTCAGTGATAATGGTGCTTTATAGGATTGATGTCTTCAAAAAAACAAAGTTTGTCATAGTTTGAAACGAGACTTTATGCAAGGCATGTTTAAATACTGAAACTCATCAGCTGTGAATCAGTTTTTTTCCCCAATTCTACAAGGCATTGTTTTTGTTATTTAATATTTATGGTGTTAACATTTGTATTTGAAGAATAGCGAAGCAATCTCGCCGGCACAAACTTCTTCAAGTGCAACTGTGATGTGTGATCTATAAAATAACTTGCGCCGCATTTTCTGAGAAGAAATCATTAGACGACCAACATTTAATAATAATAATATTTAGTCGGTTAACTAAAGAGTATTGTGTGCGTGTATATCTATAATAATGAATGCTTAAAATAAGGTGATCTTAATCGTATTAAAAATTGATGTTGAAGCATTCGAATGTGGCTGGGAATATGCGACAGGCGTCAATCACCTGGTTAATCTTTCCATTGACCAACTTATTATAGTAATGAAACTAAAAATCATCAATTAAAATGATAATGCTGTTCTTTCTAACGGATTGGGATTTGAAAATGCAACCATCATCTTCCATAATTTAAGTTTTATAGATCGTTATGTCGGATTTCCTGTCATAAACTTTTACAACTTTATTTCGCCGTGCTCATTACAGGAATTCTGCACTCTCAGTACATGGTATGATTCCAAAAAAACTTTTCTTTTAACAATTTTTATATGAAACTGCATTCTTTCTAGTTTAAATAAATAAGTGGTGGTACATTGATGGGTTGTTATTATAAACATCAACACATGAGTTATTTTTAAATCTGCGATGACTTATGGGTTGTGAAAGAAAGGGTTTGAATTGACCTAGGTAAGAAAAAAGCCTCTTAATTGCAACGTTATGGCACCAGGATTTTAGGTCCTGCTTTTATACAACCAAATATCTTAAGTCTTTTAAACAAATATTTTATTACATAAATGTAAAATGTTATTACCTTTCGTATGTTATACTGTATCAAAAATGGTACACTTAAGTGAATGCAATGTTTGCCAGTTTTTGTCGCCAGAATCTTAAAATAAGTAACATCTGATGGATTTTACTTACCAACATAATATACTATAGTAGCATTTCTTTAATTTTAACTTATGATTCAGTATATTTAGGCATTTTTGCAACTGTTAGGGAGAAGAGGAAATAGTGGACACAGGCTTTAAATCCAGAGATTGAAAACGCGTAATTGTAGGAATTTCGGGTTTCCTTTGTACGTTCTAAGAGTTGTTGCACGTGAGATGAACACTTCCGTTTTTCATTCGAACTCAAGTTTATCATTCACGTGATTCTTTGTTCTCTACCGTTCTTTTTTTGTGTTCGGCATTGACTTACTACATTTCCAAATTTCATGATCATCATCATACCCTTATCCCGCCTGTGGCAGGGTTGGGTCTGCGGGTTCTAGCCCTCCACTCCCGTCTATCTCCCACCTGGTCCCCGTCCACCACATACACACTGCCATATCCTTACGGACAACCTGCTCCCCCGTCTGCTTCGGTCTTCCCCTGCCCCGGGTGCTTCTCACCACCTGCATTCCTCTAATGGACCTAACGAGCTCCTCTTCTCTTCTCATTACGTGTCCATACCACCTCAACCTATTCTCCCTCAATTTTTCGGCGATGTCCACCGCTCCCAGGTTACCTCTTATATACTCATTCGCAATTCTATCCAAACGGCACTCATGTACCGCAGCATTCGCATCTCGGCTACTTGCATTCTATCGACGTGGCTCTTCCTCGCAGCACTCCAACACTCTGATCCATATAGCATGGCAGGCCTAACCACTGCCCTGTAGAACTTCCCTTTCAACTTAATGGGGGATCCTCCTATCACACAGGATTCCACATGCCTGTCTCCACTGCAACCGTCCTTCATTGATTCTATGGATCACATCAGAGTCTAGACTACATTTCCAAATTTTGTTTAAAAGAACCTACATAAAGTAGAATGATCATCATTCAGTCTTAAACATGGGTTTAAACAAGAAACTAACCATTTCTCGCCTATGGCAGTGTCGGCTGCTCATCTTGGTCCCTCTGGATGTACACATGAGCAATCTGTTGGACGGTATTTTTCCGCAGCCGACTGCCGACGAAAGCTGCAACCATCCCCATGCTTATTTATCGTGAGTCTACTGTTCGTTGGGGCACTCCACCGACTTCCTACACTTGGGAATTTTACTTCATCTATCGTTGCGTAGTAAGGGAGGGTTCTTTTACTTGAAAATGACATCGTACACACCACAGTAGGGCAACCGGCTTTACTTCTCATCTGATGGAAGGCGCACTCGCACTGCCGGATTTAGATATTGAGAGGCTCTAGGCTATTTCAGTTTCGAGGCCCGTTTCTTAAGTTTTGAAGCCCGCTGAATGTTGAGACCCTAGGCTTCATCCTACTAAGCCTAGTGGTAAATACGGCACTGCGCACTCTGAATCTCTCTCTCTGTCGCCCGAAAGAGAGCGGCGAATTGCGTTGGACACACCAGTTCTCGTATGATCACTGCAGTTAAGCAGCGCAACCCCAGCTAGTACTGACATGGGTGGCCAATTGGGAAAACTGGGTACTGCTAATACCCAAAAATCGTCGCATTAGTGTAGTGTCTGTGCAGTCTCTGCATAATAACTGTGCTGTGGACGGGGCTCTAATGACCTTTGTAGTTGAAGGGCCCTAAAACACCAACAAACAATCGTCCGAAAGAAGCCAACCCACCTGGAACCATTGACGCAGTAATTGAGCACGCTATCTCCTGCGCCACTGAGGCGGGTTCAAGAATTGACTTGAAGGTTAACAATTGATTTCAGTGCAGGTTCTAGACTCTGTCGTTCAATATTGGTGGTGGCAAACTTGGCAGACCACAAGGTACTTAACTACTGGGCATTCGATGCACGTGACCAGATTCTTATTCCGGAAAGAACGCACAAAAAAGAATGGCGACTTTAAAAAAGAAGTTGGAACACTTAAAAATGGCTGATTACAAATAATTCCTGGCAAAAGTTTGACTTTGTGCCAAATGGATCGCAACTTGAAGTGTTATTGAACTAACAAAAGGCACAACTACCATTTTTGAAGGAAATGCAAGGCGAATTTCTCTACTGAAAGGAGATACCATACGTACATAAATTCTTTTCAAAAACAACGGAAGGTGAAGAAACCGCAGACGGGCAAACGACACGAATTCAAAGTGACAGACACTTTTTAAACTTGAATCGATAATTTATTGGTAAATTGATGTTGAAGATTTAAGGTCCATTTAAATAAACTAGCTATTCATGAACATTAATTAATTAGTGACGAGAAGAAAAAAAAATGTCATTAATGCAATAAGAAATTAAGTAGCATGGAGGAGGGGCGAATTGTGTAAGTGTGAATTATGGATTAGTAACCGACTTATTATTTCTGATGTGAGGATGCCACGCGATGCAGCCTCAAATCAATTAAACCCTCATAAGTTATTAATTACGATTCTTTGTTGCCACTAGCAAAAGACACAGAGAAAACCTCTCTAGAATTATCACTTGTGTTGCACTATCTGTGTTTGTGTGAGAAGACTGAACGAGCTTCAATTTTATTGCTATCAGGTCGACCTTTGGCTATTTTTACTGAAAGGTTTTGGTAGACTTGTTGTTATATAGACATCTAATTTTGCTTTTTTTTTATCACCTAGAGACTGAAGTATTTTCAGGAGACTGTGAATCTACGTTGAAAGCCATCAGAATTATCGATAGTTGGTCGAATTTCAAAGGTTGATTGATACGCATTATCTAAGAAGCTGTTGTTACTTGGCATCTCGCATCTTCTTGCCTAGGTTAATTGTTGGTGGACAGGAGAGAGGAAAAAAAGCCATCCTCATTTTCTGTACTGCTGTTTATAACTGAACGGCATTTTCTTTTATCATTTTGTGATCTTTGAAAGGGCGTTTGCATATAGTCAATATGCTTTACTGTCGCACTATCGGTTTTTCTTTTCAGGCAGTTTGACCATAAAAGAGATAGCAGCATTATGAAGTACTAGTGATTCATAAAAGCGACTACTGCAAATATGTCGTCTAACTAGGGTATAATATTGGCATAATTCCTGCAGTTCATAATGTTCCTATACTAAGCAACCTTCAGCCTACTCCTGTACTCTACTGCTGCTCTTCTCATGTCCTTATCTTCCTCGGCGCCACACGATACCTTAACCACAAGTACTTCCCATTCTGTGGTTGCCTCTCTGCCAACAACCTATTTCATTGCCATTACAAATAGATATAGGGCAAGCAATTTTTGGTTCTCTGTCTTTTACCTTGTTTATATTTTCAAAGGGAAGCTCATCGTCTCTTGTTCCCGCGTGGGTTCCCAGTAGGACATAAGACTTATTATATCCCTGCCCTTACAGGTCGTAAGAGGCAGTCGACCATGTGAAGCTATCGTCTAGCAATTGGTTCAGGAGTTTCCACCTGTCGTTGTATTCTGCCCCTTGCAATCCTGCCAAATTTTGATCTCCATTCTGTCCTTTCGTTTCCTAACTTGACAGAGAGCAACTGTATTGCGTTGGGCACACCAATTCTCGTCTGATCACTGAAGTTCAGCAACGCAACCCCAGCTAGTACTAACATGGGTGGCCGCTTGGGAAAGCTGGGTACCGCTACTAACCAAAAATCGTCGCATTACTGTAGTATCTGTGCAGTCTCTGGACTAGAACTACGCAGTGGACGGGGCTCTAATGACCGTTGTAGTTGAAGGGCCCTAAAACACTAACGAAACAAAACGTAATTTGACTCCTGAACTCTTGGATTATCTGCAATAAGTAATAGGTAACGTCAGGTGACATTATTGAATGTCATTTTTTAATATAAATTGCAAGGTGTAGCCCGAGCTATAACATCACAAGTCTTTAACCAGGGATGGTTCAAGTGTGACTTTCCTAATAAAAACCCTCCGATGCGACCATGTGAGTGAGAAATTTTGAAGGCCGTGTTGGGACCACTAGGTAGTGACACGATAGGCATGTGTGCCCTTGCATAGAGTCTATCTGATCCTGCCATTCACATTACAATGACCAACCGGACATATGCCGCTATGTAGGACCTACTCTCACTATGAAGACTCCTCCACCTCAGGCCTTCTTTAGGGGTATTTAGGGTTTATCGATCTCCCCTCCTCTCTCTTTCTCTGTCTGTCTGCCTGCCTCTCTCTCTCTCTCTCTCTACAGTTTATCCAAAATAAAGGAACTACAGGATACAGTCAGGATTGAACCTACGCATCATCAGGAGCTGAAAAGGCAGACATGGTGCCAATTAAACTACATGCACTTCGATGGGAGTTTATTGCAAACTGGAGAACGTCGGCATATTAGTTTAATTATGAAATTATAACAGTATACAGGAATAACGTTAAAATTCACCAGCTCTTAATGAATATTAATTAAAGCTCTTGTCCTAACCAAGCACTCGCAAAATTTTCAAACGTTATCCTAGGAATTTGATCTCCTCTCTCACGCAGTCTTAATCCGTGTATTTAAAAGTAATCTTATAAATGAATTCGTGAAAACGAGCGACGACTACGACAATATTTGTAGGGTATTTCAGCAAGCCTCAGCCAGTTTTTGACATTAATTTACCTGCGAGAGAAAAGGAGAGAGAGATTATGCAGCGGTGGCACGCGTTTCTGAATGAAATGTTGAATTGTTTATTCCTCGACAAGCATAATATGAACTGCGACAATAGCGTGTAATAATCATTTCGTCTTTATCAGGCCTGCGCAAGTAGGGGGTATATGAATCATCTACATAGAAATGGCACTTTATATCCAAAATGAAAACATACACTCACTATTTTGTTGTCTTCTTTTTACGAACTCATTTTCCACTTGCGACAGGTTGGAGCGGCCCATGAATTCAGGAGAATAAGGCAGAAGTAATAATCGAGAATAAGACATGTCAGAAGCAACAGAAATGGAAAAGATGAAGTTAGAAACTTCAAAGGGCAAAAAGGGTTTGGTTTATTTGGTTATATAAAACTACGGCTATCTACTTTTGTGGAAGTAATTTCCCGGCGCCAGCAGTACAGAGTCAGTCTTGTTTTTAATGGAGTTTTCTTTTCTGTTCTTTAAATAGATGATTTATATACAAGACGGTAAATAACTACTAAAATAATAATAATTGGAATCATGAATTTTGTCTTTCTCCAAAAAGAGGGCCAGTTTACGTGAATACCGTGTGATTCATTGAAATGCAGTAGTTCTTAACTGGTTTTATCATGCAATAATAGAAGAGGAGTGATAATGGGGAGAGAAAAGGGCGTTGAAGAGGTGCAGAATTGGTCTCTTGTGAGGAAATAGAGAATTGCCAGTGGTTTTTCTTATGGCAACAACAGCAGTAGCATGTCCTCATTTGCACAAAAGCATAGTTTTAACCGATAATTTATATATTTCCTGGGCGACTATGTGACTTATGGCCTTATTAGAATTATAAATGACAAGGAAGTGCACCATTTCTGACGGTTTTTTTTCGGGAAAGCGAGAAAGAGAGTTTCAATAACTCTAGTTACGTCAGTGGAAAATTTTAGATGGTGAAAGACTTGGGCTATACTCTCACTGTTTCAGGATTTTAATTTCTGTGAAAGTGGGAGTAAATTTTCATTTTTAAAAGGATCTAGTTGTTATTATCATTATTTTAAAAAAGTTGAAATAGTTGTACTATTATAAATATTAGTCAAATGATGATGACAGTAAATCTTTGTGAACAAAGGCTGCAAATTGCAACAAAAATCGAGGCTTATTATTCATAAAACAATAGAACGGATTAATATTCTACATTGAGTGCAACGGAGTCGCCACCTATTGGAAATTTCCATTACTTTGCAGTAATACGTTGCTATTTATGCCATTTTGTCACCCTTGGTCAGCATTAAGTTGGTCAAGATGACTCGTAGCGACCACTGGGCACTCATCACCGTATTTTGTAATAAAACCTACCACACAGCATTTTCACAACCAGGGAATATCCCTTCACAGTATCGTACGTTACGCTTCAGCTTGTGGTGCGAAGGTTTGATTCTCATCAGTGGCGTAACTTGTAGGGGCAATGGGGTCAAATTGCCCCGGGCGCCGGAGAAAGCGCCACTCTGGGGACGCCTTGTCTACCTTACTGAAAATCAGCCTCCGTGACACAATGTCTGTGTGATGACTTTACGGCACATTAAAAAGTGCCTACATGCGTGTACCATGTAGGCTCAGGACAAGCAACAGGGAATTGGGGGCGCTTCAAATACCTCTTGCTCCGGGCACCAAAATTTTAAGTTACGCGACTGATTATCATCTGCCCTACAGGGTGTAGCTATGTCATCATAGGCTTTCAGACTGATAATAAATACCGTAATGGCAGAAAAGGTGCGAACCGCTGTATTGCATTGGACACACCAGTTGTCGTCTGATCACTGATTTTGGTTCATTGGCGTTTTAGGGCCCTCCAACTACAAGGTCATTAGAGCCCCGTCCACTGCGTAGTTGTAATGCACAGACTGCACAGACACTACACTAATGCGACGATTTTTTGGTATTAGCGGTACCCAGTTTTCCCAAACGGCCACCCATATCAGTACTAGCTGGGGGTTGCGCTGCTGAACTTGAGTGATCAGACGAGAACTGGTGTGTCCAACGCAATTTGCCGCCCTTGATCATTGAAATTTAGCAACGCAACCCCAGTTAGTACTGGCATGGGTGACCGCCTGGGAACACTGGATACTGCTAATACCCAAAAATCGGTGTAACAGCATAGTGTCCGTACAGATTCTGCATTTGATCTACGCAGGGAACGGAATATATGACCGTTGTAGTTAGAGGGCCCTAAAACACCAACGAAACAAGCAGAAAATATTATGGGAAGCAAAATTGGGTCGTTTGGACGCTAGACTCTTCATTTCAGCAACGTATAAGAGGGTTTAAAATGTTCATTGTTGACTAACTTGACTTGCCCATGTTACATTTAGGATTACGTACCAAGTTGGTTTCTGCCCACTACCAATTTTAAGAAAAGAAATTTATTCGTCGACTCGCTTCCTGGCAAACTTTTTAATGGTGTCTTCTACTTAAATTATCATTCTTATGAATTACACATGATGTTGTTATGAAATTAGCGCTTATATCCGTAAGGTTTGCGTTCACGTGCTTGTGATGAACGTTTACGCTGTAATAGCTGAAGGCCACGCATAGTTTTATTTGTAAAGCTAACAGTTCTTTTATTTGTGGTATCCTTGGTAAAATGCAAATTTTTTGAATGTCATGGTAACATAGTTATTTTGTCGTTTTATTGAAAGGAATGTGCCTACTCAGATCGTTTTTCAACAAAATGTATTTTGATGTTTGAATATCACAGCAAAAACTGCACACACACGCACTCACAAGCGCGGGCGCAAACTGAATATCACTTTTAGTCAGTAAAAGAGGGATATAAATAAATGTTTAGCGAGCAATACTTTTTTTTAGTCTACTAAATTGATTTTAAGTAACATGCCGTTCAGCTGGTTCATTTGGCTTTTCACCTGACTGCGAATATGACCCGGGTTCGCTTCCGATCTGTAGGAATGATGCGAGAGCGGCGAATTGCGTTGGACCCACCAGTTCTAGTCTGATCATTGAAGTTAAGCAGCGCAAACCCATCTAGTACTGACATGGGTGGTCTCTTGGGAAAACTGGGTACTGCTAGTACCCAAAAATCGTCGCATTAGCGTAGTGTCTGTGCAGTCTCTGCATAAGAACTATGCTGTGGACGGGGCCCTAATGACCGTGTAGTTGAAGGGCCCTAAAACACCAACAAGCAAACAAACAACAAACCCATCTGTAGGAATGAGACCATATTCTTGCACTGAAACCCAACAACAGGTTTGAGGGCTGACTGACTGTCTGATATTCGCTGTAAAATATTGGTTCGTTGGTCTTTTAGGGCCCTTCAACTGCAACGTCATGAGAGCCCCGTCCACTGCGTAGTTCTAATGCAGAGGCTGCACGGGCACTACACTAATGCGACGATTTTTTGGTATTAGCGGTACCCAGTTTTCCCAAACGGCCACCGATGTTAGTACTAACTGGGGTTGGGTTACTGAACTTCAGTGATCAGACGAGAACTGGTGTGTCCAATGCAATAAGCTGCTCCCCCACTTCGGGTTCAATTCCTGATAGGACCATTTAGACTTTGTTTAGGCCACTGTTTTCTTATTTCAACTCGGGACAACTGATCATTATTTTAATAGGAGCGTTGTTTTATTTTTTCCCGTGAATTATTTTGCACTAAATTGCATCTTTTTTGTCTTCTGCAGTCATTTTTTTTTCTGCCAGAAATGTCGACTAAGCATTTCTGCTGTGAATTTAGTTGAGATGTCGGAAATGACTAAAATTGCAGATGTAGTTTGTATTGTCACTTGGTATCATTTAAAAATTGGGTTCATCTCTAAAATATGTCACAGTTTTAGAAAAAAAAAGCATTTGACCTGACTCTGGATATGCAGTGCCGAATTAGCAAATTAAACAGGATAACTGACCAACCGACCTAATAAAATAGTCAGTTTTTCATCAAATTCCTACTTACAAGAGAGGACTTATGCGAAGTTGTCAGCAGTTTTTTTTATTCCTGTCTTCATGCAAATGGTGGTGATATGTCACTTTTCAAAGAGGAAACAAAACAAGGTCACCATGAAAATAGATTTAGGTCGTGAGTCTATAATAATTGCACCTTTAATTTCTTAAAAATATTTTTCATTTGTTTCTTAATTGAGTTGAAAGCTTTATTGTAGGAACAGAAGAAGAAGAAGAAGAGAGAGAGAGAGAAATGTAAATTTTAGTAAATGGTTTGTTAGCAATGAAGTGCACTGACGCCAAGGAAGGAGAAAAGGGCCCATGAAGATTGTTGAATTACGAAACCTTACAACTGGTAGTATATCAGAGTAGAAAACAAGAGCCTAGACCTAATTTTCATTTATTTGAAACATATGTTGAGGAAAATTGACTGTGAAGAAGAATTGCTTGACTGACATACATAACATTTGTATGGCTATCAGGAAAAATCTTCTTGTGCCACTCACTCTGTCTCTCGGCATGCAAACATTTGATTAACATACGAAACTCTGAAATTAGGGATATGCACTTCATTACTCTCTAGACTTAATTGGAGAGACTCATTAAAAGAGGTCAATTAGACATCATCGTTCATAGTCGTGGACATACAAGATTTTATTGTTAGTGCTGTTGCTTCTACTGCTGTTGCTTAGCTGGACATGGACATAATAATAATAATAATGTGCACCACATTATGGATGCAGTTATTGACCACTGCTACAAGGGTCCATTTGATGACAGCAGTAAATTAAACTGGTGTCTATCATCAATAAGGATCTTATAACTGCTGACTGCCAGCTATTCAATTAAGGGCTGATTCTCCAATGGTATTAATTCCAATATGTGGGATGACCCAAATAAATATGGCACAATGACAAAACAGTAGTTCTGTGTTTGGTTGAGGGACTCGATCGCTAGTTTTTGGAGGAAAAAGAATTCAGGTTTTATTCTTGCAGCCTTTGCATAATCGACACTGTTGCATCAGATCGTTGCCTGCAGCTCGTTTCGCTTGTAAGAACAACGTGTAAGGTGCCAGTCTCAACTCTCACCTTGCCTGTATTCTGTATTAATATTTCTGTTGTTGCTTCATGTCTTGCTATGTTTGCCCGTTGCTTTCTGCTTTCTACTTTTCTATTTCTCTAAAGAAAGCAGCAGGGCAGGCGTGATGGGTGTGCGAACAGTGCGACGGCACAGGGCCCCGCAAAATATAGCGCCGGCCCTGAAAGCAGCTTTCCTCATTCTGTACTCTGATGTCTACTTTCCTCTTTCTACTCTCTGATGTTCACTTTCCTCTTTCTACCTTGCCATGAGCGGCGAATTGCGTTGGATACACCAGTCCTCGTCTGATCACTGAAGTTAAGCAGCGCAACCCCAACTAGTACTGACATGGGTGGCCAATTGGGAAAACTGGGTACTGCTAATACCCAAAAAATCGTCGCATTAGTGTAGTGTCTGTGCAGTCTCTGCATGTAATTAACGGGGCTGTAATGGCCTTGTAGTTGAAGGGCCCTAAAACACCAACAATCAAACAATCTACCTTGCCTTACTCCGTATTGCTAATTTCGGCTTTCTGTCTTTGAATTTCTGCACTTTGCTCTCCGTATTATCATTCATCCCTTTTACTTCTCATAGTCAGCATGTCTCTTTCTTCTGTCATTCCTTTCCTGGATGTCAGAAGACCATGACTATCCCACTGCCTGACATAAGCGGAGAAACGAGGTAGTACTATTAATTTCATGGGTTGGGGAATAAGCCAAGCAGCCATAACAGGTCGAACCCTTAGGAGGCTGCTAGCGGGTGAGGAGGTATGTGTAGAGGACAAAGGGAAGCGGGAAATTTGCAGCACCCAGCGCTGTTTTCCAACCACCTATGTTGATATTGACGTGGGCTTGCGCTGCTTGACCTCAGTGATCTCACGGGAACTTGTGTGTCCAACGCAACTTGGATAATATTTCTGGTAACAAGCTAGGAAGAATGCTGTCTTAATATTGCACTGATAAATTTCACACGAGGCAGGACTTTGCGAGACTAACTCACATTTAAGCTTGGCATGTATACACATCACGTTATACTCACTTTTGATTTCAGTTTATGAAATAACTGACGTCATCGATTGCTCGATGGCGTGATTTCTGCGCCAGGGACAACATCTAGCTTCTTGCTGCTGCTGCTGCTGTTATATGAAATTGTCTGACCTTAACCGTGATGTGTGTGTATATATGATTTTTCTTGGTTTCTCTCCTTATTTTTAATGCTTTCTTTCTTCCCTTCCACTGTGTGAAACTGCTGCTGTAGTTGTTGCATGAACATGTAAATCATAGTAACAATTATTTATTACCTTACTCATTTCATTGGATTATTTCATATAATCATCATTACTGAAATATGTTTACCATAATTTTTCGTAATGTTTATCTGTCAAAAATGCATCTAATATAGAGAAAGAGGAACTTTTTTAATTATTGGAAATTTGATTATAGTAGGGTGTGTGCGCACTTTTATGCCTACGTATAGAGGCGACGTAGATCAATCCTCCCACAATTTTGAGTTAAAATCCACGAAACAAACATAACGAACAAATTTGATGTGAATTAAAAGAGACGAACGTGCTCTTTTAAACATGTAGCCTATTTGTAGATGAAAATACATAAATACTAAATCGTGGAAATAAATCAAGAAATCAATATGCTACTGCTTTTGTGACTGTCACTAACCGTATCTTGCTTTTTGAATATTATAAATGGGCGTTGAATTTGAGCCAGCCAAGTTTATGTTAATGTTGGGATGCATAACTGAGATTGATACAGGTTGATGCCTCAAATAAATACGCTGGTGAAGGTCATACGTGAACAACACATTTTTCAAAATGGCATTTATCATCAATAAATGTCCTGGTCTCGTATTTTAGACAACAAAGACAACTGCCTGAGGTTTCATTACAAGAGAACTTTCTTTCTACTTTTTAAGTCTGATTACGATCAGCCATAAGAAATCCATTTTGAAAATGAATCTCAATTGAAAGTAAAGCTTAATCTTTTGTTTTGATTTTAGTTGTTGGTTGGACGAAAAGTGAGTCTGAGGAAGAGACGCGTCAATAGAATCAGCTGTCAGCTGTCTTCGAGAGCTGATAAAATTAGGAATGAGTACATTAGAAGTAGCCTGAGGGTGGTGGACATCGCCGAAAAAAATGAGAGAGAATAAGTTGAAGTGACATGGACACGCAATGAGAAGAAGGGAGGAGGACCTCGTTAGGTTCATTTCAGGAATGCAGGTAGTCGGAAGCACCCAGGGCAGGGGAGGAGAGGGAGCGGGGAATTGCGTTGGACACACCAGTTCTCGTCTGATCATTGAAGTTAAGCAGCGCAACTCCACCCAGTACTGATATGTGTGGCCGTTTGGGAAAACTGGGTACTGCTAATACCCAAAAATCATCGCATTAGTGTAGTGTCTGTGCAGTCTCTGCATAAGATCTATGCTGTGGACGGGGCTCTAATGACCTTGTAGTTGAAGGGCCCTAAAACACCAACAAAACAGGGGAGGAGACCGTAGCAGACGTGGGAACAGGTTGTGCGTAGGGATATGGTGGTGTGTGAGGTGGGACGGGTACCTGGTGGGAGATAGACGGGAGTGGAGGAATAGAACCCGCAGACTCGACCCTGCCACAGGCGGGATAAGGGTGAGATGATGATGATGATGACAAGAAAAGTGAGTCATATTCGACATCGCATAGCTAAAGGCCTTTTCGTGAAGCGCTATTAGAATAGAATGTGATTAGCAACGGCGTCAATATCTGTTCTAAAATTCGAATGCGACGAACGGTTAATCGGCGACATTTTGTAACGTTCTTCCAAATGTACATATAAATACAGTTTCGTAATGAAAAGGATTGCAACAGAGAAAGTTTTTTCCCCACGTATGTATTTTTAATTACGTAGTACAGTTTTTATAGTGTAAATAAGGATTGTGCAAAGGTAGGATGTGAGATGTTTAAGAAACTGATATTGAGGTGGTACTAAGAATGCCGTTGCTTACATATCGTTGTCAAAATTATTAAACAGACTCTTTGAAGTGTTTTGAAATAGCTGATAACACTCGGGTCTTTTAAATTACGAGCTTGGTATATACTGTAGCTACTGTAAATTTCTCAATTTGAATTGAAATTGATTTCGTAGTAGAGCCTTTTTACACGACTCTTAAATCAGAACAAATGTAAATGATATGTACGTTGAGGCGCCGTAAAATGCATTAGTTTACAGTACAAGTTGCATTTTCAGTTTAAGACTCGATAGAGAGAGACAGAACTTTCACCTCTTTTTTTTTCTTTATAGAAAGAACTATCAGATTTTTATTTTCAGGGGCTTGAATCTGATTTTGTTGAATCACTGATGTTTGGTTGAAACTGTCTTCTTTGCTAAAAGTCTTAATGTTTACTTAGAAGAGCACTATTTCATTTATTGGTTATAACTTATATGAGATTCTGGACAGTTTGAAGTGAAGAAGACGAATTTGTGTCGCCTAGACACAAATGCATTTTCATTCGAGACAAGGGATGTTAAAAGGAGACGGGTAAAAAAAAACAGTAAGTTCGAACCTTTTCAGATTAAACTTTATACTCGGTCTCATTCAAATCTTTTTTTGACAAGGGTAGAGATTAATAACACAATCCTGGTTGTCTCAAGTTTTTTGGCACTAAACTTTAAATACAATGATAGTGAGAAACAGAGATAACACATCTATCCTCTTTACTTGTGTTATTTTCAGGAGGCCCAGTCTGTGATTTGGTCAATTCAACGTGTCAATATTTGCTAACGCTGCTGACAAAACTGGGAAACAACGTTAATAATTGGTTATACTTAAAAAACTAAGTTAAGATGGCCATTATTTGACTGTTAAAACACATATCCTTTATTTTTTGCCCTGCGTTCATTTGATTTGATATGTGTTTACTACTCTGCTGACTACGTGATACAGTGAAACAATATGTATGATACACTATAAAAGGAGTATTTCATTTGTCATTTTTATATAGGTGGGGTAGGCCGGCATCCCCCCACAGATGGGTTACAGACGCCTGGTTGGGGTGACCGCGGTCACAGCATGTTTCTAATTCTAATTTACTACACTGCAAGCAGCCTTATTTGGCCAATATGGCAGTGGAGAGACCAGCTCTCATTCCTACATATAATACCATAAAACTCCTAAAACCCTAAACTATAATTCTAGTGCCCCCCCCCCCCTTAATAGCAATGGTGGGCTTTCCTTTGAGGAAGCCCTCCACTTTATCCTCTCGAGGGCTATTCCATTGCCGAATGGTCCTTGATAAGAACGACCAGTAGTATGAGCCTGTCTGTGCCCTAATCTCCTTCAATTTATATGAATGATCCTTTCTCCCCTTATACTCAGCCAGGGACACACTTCCCAACCAGAGGTCCATTGCACCCCAACAGCAGCAGTCTGATAAAAAGACTAATGCTGTGAGATATACGCCGCTGGCTTAGTGTGTCCCACCCTAATTCCGTAATCAATGATGTTCAGTGGACCAGCAGACCCGACCCTGCCAATGGCGGGATAAGGGTATGATGACGATGATGATGATTTGTCAGTATTTATGTACAACATCTGGATGTGGCCATTTTGGCAACTACCGTCAGTAGTTCTAGGTTCGATACTGAACCGTGGTGGGTTGGCTTCTTTCGGGCGAGAGAGAAAGAGGCCGCGAGTGTGCCTTCTTTCGGATGAGAAGTAAAACCGACGTCTCGTGTTGCATGTTGTCACTTGCACGTAAAAGAACCCTCTCTACTATGCAACGGGTAGATGAGGCAAAATTTCCAGGTGTAGGAGCTCGTCCCCTTGGCGTCGGTAGCATTCCCCAACGAACACTAGACCGACGATAAATAAGCGTAGTGGTGCAGCTTTGGCCGGCAACCGGCTGCAGAAAAAAACTATGACCAATATATCGCCCTTGTGTCCATTCAGAGGGACAAGATGGGTACCCAACCCTGCCATGGCGGGAAAAGGATTAGGAGTTGCTTGCTTTTACCTGGATGTGGCCATTTGATGGCAGAAATGTCCCTCTTTCTATTCTGAGCGGTTGAGAGGCTTCACTGCATAGTTGTCGTGTGTTGTGTGAATGCCATCCAATGAGGTTTGGAAGGGGCAGAAGCTGTGCTTATTATTCCTCCTTAAAATATCATCATCATTCTCATTTTTATTTTTGAAAATAGATCCTATTATACATAATAACACATTTTGAAGGTCTCCCTCTCTATCTCTCATACGCACTACTGTAGCTACTTTCTAGTAAAACCCTGTTTCAAGCTTGAACGAGAATTGCAAATCTGGATGATGTCAATCAATAACATCAATAAGAGGACCTTAATTGAAACGAAACTACAGTATGTGTATCGCCAAGGGAATTGGATTGACTTATGGAAAGGATAATTTATGGTGAACGGTTGCAGATCAGTTTTTATCAGAAAAGCAATTCATTAAATTGGTGAAATTTCTTTTCAAAGACAGGAGCAGAAGCAGAACCAAGTAGTAGATGATTGTGGATGATAGATAGCAGTAGTCTAAATAGAGAAGTCACTTATTTTTTTTGTCCATTTGTTTTAATTAGACTTTCAACAAGTAAAGCTCTTTATATACAGTATATAAAAGTCATTGTGGAGAGGTAGGCATGTTCCACATATCCTCCCAAACCATAGGACCGATGGTTCGCAAATTTTGCACGAATACTTTTGAGCAATACTAACCACCCATGTTGGTATTGACGTGGGCTTGCGCTGCTTAACTTCAGTGATCTCACGGGAACTGGTGTGTCCAACGCAACTTGGCTGCGACGAATTTTGAGTATTAGCAGTACCCAGTTTTCCCAAGCGGCCACCCATGTCAGTATTAGCTGGGGTTGCACTGATTAACTTCAGTGATCAGACGAGAACTGGTGTGTCCAACGCAATTCGCCGCTCTTTCGTGACCTAAGAGATGCTGCTTGGTTATTGGTTGTTACTGCGATGACGTCATTCTAAAAGCTATGCAATGTGTCGACGATAGTGGCGTAACTTCAGTTGTGCCGCCCGGGGCAAGAGGCATTCGAAGAGCCCGCCCCCCTTCCCTCCCCTGTTGCTTGTCCAGAGCAGACATGGTACACGTATGTAGGCACTTTAAAGTCGTCGTTCAGACATTGTGTATTTGTTGTTTGTTTGTTGGTGTTTTAGGGCCCTTCAACTACAAGGTCATTTCGAGCCCCGTCCACAGTGTAGTTCTTATGGAGAGACTGCACAGACACTACACTAATGCGACGATTTTTGGGTATTAGCAGCGCACAGTTTTCCCAAGTGGCCACCCATGTCAGTACTAACTGGGGTTGCGTTGCTTAACTTCAGTGATCGGACGAGAACTGGTGTGTCTAACGCAATTAACCGTTCCCAGACATTGTGTAACGGCGGCTGATTTCCAGATGGGGGACAAGGCGCCCCCTCCCCAAGGAAGTGCTTTGTCCGGCACCCGGGATACAAGTTACGCCAATCGTGATGTAACATGTGCACGTGTGACGTAGGTGGGGCACAACTGTATGGTTACGTACAGGGTATCCTGAAAGGAACCGGCCATATGTAAACCACTTTTCTCCCAGGTGAAGCTCTAGCTTTTATCTACTAGGGTATATTTGATTATGCAGCTGTTGACAAATCGTAGCGTAGTATTTATCTCGATATGTAATTATTAAATTATTTTCAGTGTTAGATAAATTAAAAAGTCCATTCTTGTCTACTATGCCTACTGGTGATGAGACATTGCTGCTTGTGATCTAACTTAATTCGGTAAATAAGACTGAAGTATTTTGTTTCTTTTTTGAATATATAAATGTTGTAGCGTTGTATTTTTTTTTGTTTTGAAGATGTTGTTGGAATTTAGCTTGAAATTCGTACTATAGTTTTAAGAAAACAGCGCTACATTGTTCAGTTTGTAATTTACATGAATGAGACTATACATTGTAAAGAGATATATACATATATTTGTTGTTTTCCAGCGAAGTTTTTTTTTACGTCAGTAGAAAAATTTCATGAAGGATCCTATTCAGACAATAAATGTCTTTCTTGGTTCACATAAAAAGTAAGCTATTTGATATGAATTTCATCAGTGAAAATTCCACTTCATTCACCTTAAGGACAGTAATGTTGTAACACATAATTTAACTCACACTGGTGAGTTTTCACTCTCCTCCTTCTCCTCCCTCTCTCATTTTAGTGCATCCCATAAATTATTTTAGATAGTTAGCCTTGGCTGTTTTTATGGTTTCTATGAAAGTTGTTTCTCCTTTTAAATCTCATGTTTTATCCGCGGGATGTTTTAACAGGAGACAAAAAAAATACTAAGATAAATAAAAAAATGTCATTGGGGAGTTCACTCGTCCAAGTGAATGTTCGAACTATTTGACATGCAAAGTTTGTTGTTGTTTTTTAAGGAATAACAAGGAGCACTTGCATATTATAGAGAAATGAAGTCAGTCTGTTTCCGTCTCATAATATTAATATGATTAAAATTGGGTCGTGGCCAAACTTGACAGAGGAGTGTATGTATGTATGCATTTCTAAAGTAAACTTGAAAGGCACTTAAGTGGAAATAAGTAAATCTGACAGGATTTCTAGTTCATTTACTTCTTCATTAAAAATGAACTTCTCTCTTGGTGCTAAATCTAACCTATATAAGAGTTTGGGTTGTAAGAAGACTTTTTGTACAAACAAGTATGACTTCCTTCCACCTCTTCCTAAATTTATCGCTGTAAACCACTCTATAATGGCGTGAAAATCTGTAACGTTTGTCATGCACATTAACTAGACTTCACAGCATAGTACAGGGCCGGCGCTATATGTCGCGGGGCCCTGTGCAAACTAATTATGCGGGGCCCTTCTATCAATAGGTTCATTAATCCGAATGCGCGGGTCCCGGTGCCGTCTCCCTGTTCGCACACCCATCACGCCGACCTTGTATAGTAATATGTTTTACTCTAGAGGTGCAGGTGCCATCCAGAGAGGGAGACAGAGACAGAGAGGGAGACAGAGACAGAGAGGGAGACAGAGA
>JAAFCE010001963.1:4219744-4239163 GCA_013389805.1 Trigoniulus corallinus | reverse complement strand
GAGATTGAGACAGAGACTGAGATTGAGACAGAGACTGAGATTGAGACAAAGACTGAGATTGAGACAAAGACTGAGAGGGAGGGAGAGACAGACAGACAATAAAAGATGTCCGAAAGAAAAAGAGTGTTCTACATCTGCCAGGATTGAACCTGAGCCTAATGACCGACCTTATGCTAGATGCATTTTTAGACACACTAAAATAAAGACGCTAAAACACTGAAACCAAATCAGTTGAGTTACCAAAATGAATTTAATTTACTTATTGTGTCTCTTGCTCTAATCACAATCCACATCGACATCTGAGAGACAATTTTTTTTCCCTCTGTCTCCCTCCCCCTTTTTTTTCCTAAGATTTTTCAAATTCTCAAAAGATTTTGTTTCTTTATATCAATTATTTATCCTGTTTAGTTTCTTAGTTGATGATGCTGTGCACGCACACACCCCTTCCTTTTTACAAGTTACTAAAATTGAATTGGTTGTGGGTTGTATATCAGAACTGAAGATGAAACATTTTTCAACCCAAATAATTATCTCGATTAATAGCAATTCAATAAAGTAATGAAATTAATTTCCTGTAGGAGTTGATATCTACACAATATCGGAAAAAGAATTGATGTTTGGTCTTGTCCAGAGCAGGGTTTTCCATCATCATCATCATCATACCCTTATCTGCCCGTGGCAAGGTCGGGTCTGTGGGTCCACTGAACATGCTATTGATTGGGGGCGTCTGGAACCCGCAGGGAGCGGCGAATTGCGTTGGACACACCAGTTCTCGTCTGATCTCTGAAGTTAAGCAACGCAACCCCAGCTAGTACTGACATGGGTGGCCGCTTGGGAAAACTGGGTACTGCTAATAACCAAAAATCGTCGCATTAGTGTAGTGTCTGTGCAGTCTCTGCATAAGAACTATGCTGTGGACGGGGCCCTAATGACCTTGTAGTTGAAGGACCCTAAAACACCAACAAACAAACAAACTGGACCCCGCGGGAATATTGGCTGGGTTGTCTGTGGGAGATTTTTCATCGGTAACTATAAATAAAGAGGGCGTAATTGGTAAAATTTTTTGAAGTTTTCTCTATTTAAGTTGTGGGGGTGTATCACTTAATTGAGGGACAGCCTCAAGAATCAATTATTTATGTTGTAGACTTTCCAGACAGGGAGAAAGTAAGAGACTGTCACTAAGATCAAGACGAATCTCAGTAACAATAAGATACACACTCAAATTATTTCTTGCTGTTCAAAAATACTTGATTAGATTAGCTATCATTTTGCACATCATCATCATCATCATCATCATCATATATTTTCTTCAGTTTCTTAATCGTTTATGAATATGTAGTAGGTATAATGAAGTTTAAGAGGGAAAGAGAGAGAAGAAATTTCTATATTTGCAGTTGAAAAAGCAAAACTTGTGCGAGCCTAAAGAGTTAACGTGATTATTTGAATGAAAGTTTGATAATTAAATAATTATTCTGGCAGAATGATTCATGGTCGTTCAAAATGGTGGTCCGAAAAAAAAGGACGTTAGTTGTTATCAAAGGAAATTTGCCGAATTTATAAAGTGGTAGACCCCTCTTCCTCCACACACGCCCCGTCCCGTATAGATGGTTCTAAGGTGGTTCGGTAGCGTGCTTCTGAGTGATTTTAGGGTCCATCCTGACGACTGAGGTAACTTGGCTTCTGTTGGGCGAGAAACGTACACCATGTCACTCACCACAACAAGGAAAAGAACCCTTTCTACGCGGAGATAAAATATACACCTAGATCGGCAAAGTTCGCCCCCGGGCATTGATGAACTCAATTAACCAAGTTGCGGAGTGCAGCCAAGTTGCGTTGGATACACCAGTTCTCGTGAGATCGCTGAAGTTAAGCAATGCAAACCCACGCCAGTACCAACATGGGTGGCTGGTAGAGGCTAATGGGTACTGCAAATTTTCCCTCTCCTATATCCCTCACCTACTTCCTCCTCTCTTAAGGGTTCAGCCTGTTACGGCTACTTAGGTTACTCCGCAACCCGTTAGTGTAACATAGAAACATGAATGCAATGCATCACAATAAAATGCCCGTGTGTTCCCGTTTCGGACAGGCGAGTCCCCATTTTATGTCACCATAACTGCCCTTTACTCATTTATGTCACTGTCCATTTCCCCTACCTATATCATAACCACTAATCCTTGCCCCGCCTGTTTAAGGATCGGGTGCCTATAGAGGCTAGTATTTTTACTCAGCCGGATGCGATCCCCATTCTTATTGATCGTGGCGTATTTTGATTCGTTGGGGCACTTTTTTTCCTCCACTGATGCCTGGGAGAGGGCTGTCCAATGGGAGGTGCTGCATTCGAGGCCCATCTCTATCTCGTTTGAAGGAATTCAAATCACCTCAGTTCAGCATTGAACCTATGACTACTGTCCTGCACGATCTATGGTCTCGCTACCACGATCGTGTATTCGCTATTCCCTCATTTCGGGGAGCAGCTTATTGCGTTGGACACACCATTTCCCGTCTGATTACTGAAGTTAAGCAACGCAACACCCAGCTAGTACTGACATGGGTGGCCGCTTAGGAAAACTGGGTACTGGTAATACTCAAAAATCGTCGCATTAGTGTAATGTCTGTGCAGTCTCTGCATTAGATCTACGCAGTGGACGGGGCTGTAATGATCTTGTAGTTGAAGGGCCCTAAAAACACCAACAAGCCAAAAAGAATCCCTCATTTGGTGCGTACTGTATGTGTCTCTTTCCCAGTTTTTTTTTTTAATCATGAATGTGAACCAGAAGACAATATTAATCCTGATGTGTAGGTAAGACGTGTGCACCCCTGGCATTGTTAATGTCTATCAGATTAGTTTGTCAGCTGCAAAGACCTTGTATTATTAATGCGTTCGTTGTTTTTTGTGGCATACAAAGTGCACATCATCATCAGTAATTACATTTTGTCATCCACCAACACACAATCTATTACTTAACCACTGTTCTTGGGGCTGAGTCTGTTGCCACAGTCAATTCTGACGTCTCCTAGTAATCTACTTTTGTGTTGTTTTTTTTTTGGTTATATTTTGGAAGTGAGCCCTATGAAAAAATATTTTATTCAGAGCCTAATTCTCTATGCACAGTCATACATTTGAAATGCGACACTTGCCTAATGTTAATAATATTTAAGAATTCTTGGAGATGACTTCATATTGAATATGAACCACCCAAAAATCTCTTAACTGGACCCCAGTGCCATCGCTTCACAGGCTAAATTAGCTAACGACTACAGCATATAATGCGGGAGCTGCCAAATTCATTTCAGTCATGGGTCACACACACGATATGTACTTATATTGTTATTTATTTTCATTTCATCGTCATTAACTCGTTACGCCCCCCCCCTTGGTTGTGCAGGAGGTAGAGAGCCCGATTACTGCGTCAGTGATTCCTGGTTCGAGCTGGGTTGACTTCTTTGGGGCGAGAGAGAGGCCACAGACGCGCATTCCTTCGGATGAGAAGTGAAACCGAGGTCTCGAGGCACGTAAAAGAGCCCTCTCAACTATGCAACGAGTAGATGAGGCAAAATTCCCAGGTGTAGCATCTCGCCCCCTGGGATTGGTGGAGTATCCCAACGAAAAGTAGACAGACGATAAACAAATATAGGGACTGCGGGAGACTATCGTCCAATATATCACCCGTTTATCCATTCAGAGGGACAACATGGGTACCCGACCCTGCCATAGGCGAGGAAAGGGTTGTCACGCAGCCGGCTACCAATGATCTTAAGCCCCACTGCTTATTTATCGTCAGCATATTTTAAATCGTCTGGACACCTTTACTCTGCCGACGCCAGGGGAAAAGAGCTCCTACACCAGGAAATGTGGCACCGATCTACACGTTACATGTAGAAAGGGTTCTTTTCAGACCAGTGAAGCATTAACACACCACACTGAGCCAGTTTCACTTTACCCACTCGACAGAAGGGTACATTGGGGGCTTCTCTCTGTCTCTCTCTTTCGTCCAAAGGAAACCTAGAGCGGCAAATTGCGTTGGACACACCAGTTCTCGTCTGATCACTGAAGTGAAGCAACTCAACTCCAGCTAGTACTGACATGGGTGGCCGCCTGGGCAAACTAGAGTACCTCTAGTATCCAAAATCGTCGCATCCGTGTAGTGTCTGTGCAGTCTCTGCATAAGAACTACGCAGTGGACGGGGCTCTAATGACCTTTTAGTTGAGGGGCCCTAAAACACCAACGAACCAAAAAGAACCGAAAGGAAACCAAAACACCTCTGTCCGGGATCGAAACTGGAATTGCTAGTGCAGTAATCCAGCTTGTATCTTCTGTATAGTACAAACGAAACATTCAACAGTCTTTGCGGACCACAAAAGAAAATAAACGTCGTGGGCTGCTAGGTTAACCCGCTGCTAGGTTGACCCGCTGCTAGGTTGACCCGCCGTGGTGGCGTAGTGGTTAGCTCACTCGGCAACTACACCAGCAGTTCTAGGTTCGATACTGGACCATGGTGGGTCGGCTTCTTTCGGGCGAGAGAGAAGCCGGATGAGAAGTAAAACCGAGGTCCCGTGTGGGTGTACGATGGCGCTTGCACGTCAAAGAACCCTCTCTACTTCGCAACGGGTAGATGAGGCAAAATTCCCAGGTGGAGGAGCTCGCCCTCTGGCGTCGGTAGCATTCCCCAACGAACACTAGACCGACGATAAATAAGCGTAGGGGTGCAGCTTTGGCCGGCAACCAGCTGCAGAAAAAAACTATGTCCAATATATCACCCTGTGTCCATTCAGAGGGACAAATGGGTACCCGACCCTGCCATAGGCGGGAAAAGGGTTGGGCGTTGCTTTGGCTGCTAGGTTAACGTTCCTGATGTAAACTGTCAACCCTTTCAGTTGCGTTAGTGTTTAGGATGTAATAATGTATTTGTGCTGGCTGCTACTTCCCTTCTGCATTAATTTCAAAGGCTTGTCTACTGTCATCATCTTTAACATGTGATCTAATCTTTTAAGTGCTGAGATAACAGCTGACAACTTCTTTGACTCAACTTGGTAATATTTTCGTTGTTTCGCCTCTCACTGTGCGTTTTATGCAACCCTTTAACATTCTACTGCAAGTATGCATGTTGGCAAGCAGCACACGACATCCATTTCAGTTATATATAGTAATCCATTATTAAAATATTCATAAACTGCCCCTCCAGGCTGCTCCGACTTCATGAGGAAAGCCAATAAAATAATCTGAGAATTAATTTTTTTACTACTATTCTCTGTGTCTGTCCTCTCCACTCCCGCCTCGGTGTCGCAGGTGTAGCGTGCTACCCTATTGCCTCAGTGAATCCGGAGCGGCGAATTGCGTTGGACACACCAGTTCTCGTCTGATCACTGAAGTTAAGCAGCGCAACCCCAGCTAGTACTGACATGGGTGGCCGCTTGGGAAAACTGGGTACCACTAGTATCCAAAAATCGTCGCATTAGTGTAGTGTCCGTGCAGTCTCTGCATAAGAACTACATTGTGGACGGAGCTCTAATGACCTTGTAGTTGAAGGGCCCTAAAACACTAACAAACACAAACTCAGTGGATCCAAGCTTCTCCCAGTTCTCGTTTGATACGGAATGGGCCCTAATGACCATTGAAGTCGACGGGCCCTAAAACCCAAATAAACACTTGATCACTGAAGTTAAGCAACGCAACCCTAGCTATTACTAAGTTGGGTTGCCGCTTGGGAACACTGGGTACTGCTAATCCCCCCAAAAATCGTCTCATCAGCGTAGTGTCTGTGCAGTCTCTGAATTAGAGCTACGCAGTGGACGGGGCTCTAATGAACCTTTGTAGTTGAAGGGCCCTAAAACACCAACGAAACAAAAATTAATCCTGGACTGAGGTGGGCTAGCATCCATCAGGCGAGAGGGAATGAGGGAGAGAGAGGATAGGGAGAGAGATGCCCCTAGTGCTGCGCTTTACGTCGGATGTGAAGTAAAGCCGTGACGCCGTGTGATGTGCACCATGTTACTGTCATGTAAAAGAACCCTGGGGCATGCACGCCGGAAATAATTCTCAAGCGTAAGATGTTGTCCCCTGGCCTCTGTAAAAGAACAGTATCCCGACAAAGAAAACCAGGCCGACGATAAACATAGAGGTTATAGCATTACGATGGCAGCCGGCAGCTTACAAATATCACCCAATAGATCACTCGTATGTCTTCACGAGGCATAAATTGGGCAACCAACCCTGCCATACGCGGGATAAGACAGGAAGATCGCACCTGAGCTTATGATGCGCAGGTTCGATCTCACACACCAGGAAATTTTAAAATCTAGGGACTAATTTGACTTCTTGTGGGACTACGTCTTTCCCCCTTTCCTTGCTTTTCTCCGAAGGCAGCCAATCATCTCGATCAAGATCGAACTTTGAACGACTGACTCACGAGTCAAGCGCACTATCCTTGAGCCATTGAATCAGTTATGGACTAGGCTCCAGGAAAATTCTTTAGGTGTGTCTGTCTACCGCAAAGTGGGATGCGAATACACATAATATCAGAGCTGCCCATTAACGAACCCTTGTTATACGGAAATGTGCCTCTAACTTCAGGCATAAGCCCTCTTAGTGGCATCGGAAGGTAGCCTAAGTAATCGAAATCGTCGAGAAAGGAGGAAAGGGTTAACTGACCCAACAAAGCCCTCTTTCTCTTCGATCCAGCCTTGTAATTATTACTTTATCTGTCTTGCATCAGCAATGACCGGTCGGTCCTGTGGTGAACCACTCTGCATCGCCCTACCGGTCTTTTCACGTTTCTTTAGCAAATCTGATGGATTCTCATTAAATTATCTTAATTACGAAAATGTGGTTCTTCACAGTGCTTTAATTTGGTTTTAACCTTCACTTCTGTTCTTCACCTAGTTTTTACCCTATTTTATCATCAAGGTCGAATGGGATTTGCCACCATCGTCTGCCACTGTAATATCCAGTTCCAGGAAACCAAGTGAGTTACGATGGAATGTTTTGCTGACTTGCAGATCCGTTTCCTGTGGAAAGGACATTTTTAAAGAGATTTGAATGACACAACACTTATTTTGTAACGCATGAAGAAGACGAAGAAGAGCGAGAAAATGAAATTCAGGCTGTCTCTTGTCTCTTAATATATGACCAACCTTGATGGGACTCGAAACTGTAACCACAGATGTCACAGAAGCATATATTTTATAACCACTAGTTAAATGAAGCGTCACATTGCTGAATGGCTGACTGACTTGCCCGGTATTTAACTGAAAATGACTGTGCTTTTAGGATAATGACTGCTATCGCATAAACACAATTATTTGTGAACATGAAAGGCTGAAGGTTCGACTCCACTCTGAGGTGGTCGTAAGATTTAGAAGTGCATTGTGGGTTTAAGAAAAAAAAAAAAAACGCCAAATTTTTTTTTTATAAACTCCAACATATTACGGTTATAGGACGATATTTCCTGGACCTAGATTCTCCAGTAAGAGATATTCTTGATTTTATCCTAATATTTTCATTTTTTGATTGTAAAAACGGGGATAGAAGAAATGTTTATTCGAATAGTTCAGGATATGTACGATGGTTCCATAGCCAGGGTAAGGACACCTTAGGGAAATACTGGGAGCTTCCCAGTGAAGGTTGGGGTACACCAAGGCCCAGTACTAAGCCCGTACCTTTTCATCCTAGTTATGGACGAGCTGCTGACGGGAGTACGAGAATGGGCCCCTCAGTGCATGGCATTTGCCCGACTTAGTAACTCCAGAGTACAAGTAGAGAAGGGCCTAAACAATACTAGAGGGGCGATAGAAAAAGTGAGGGCTAAAGTTAAACATGAGGAAGACAGAGTACTGTATTTAGCTTTCAATTGGGAAGGATAAGAAAATAGTGGTGACGTGCTCTCTAGGGGCGAACTGGTGACGAAGGCGCAAAAGGTAAAGTACTTAGGATCAACATTCCAAAGCAGTGGAGAGACAGACTCGGATGTTACCCATAGAATCAATGGGGGATGGTTGAAGTAGAGACAGGCAAGTGGAGTCCTGTGTTATAGGAAAGTCCCAATCAAGTTGGAACGGAACATTTACAAGGCAGTGGTTAGCCCGCTATGCTATATGGATCACAGTGTTGGACAGTGAGGTAGAGTAACGCCAATAGAGTGCTGCGGTATATGAGCGGGGTGTCGAGATCTGATACAGTAGTTAGGAATGAGTATATTTGAGGTAGCCTGAGGGTGAGGGACATCACAGAAAAAATGAGGGAGAGTAGTTGAGGTAGTATGGACACGTAATGAGAAGAAGGGAGGAGGAGTTCGTTAAGTCCATTTCAGGAATACAGGTGGTTGGAAGCACCTGCAGACGTCGGAGCAGGTTGTCCGTAAGCATTGTAGTGGTGGGGGTCCTTATCCCTGCCACAGGCTGGATATGATGATGTTTGTACAGAGCCAAAAATTGGAAACTCCATTCACAGAGTATGATTACCTCTTGAGTTCTAAAACATGCAGAGGTCGGTGGTGGGCCCTGTAACAGAGGATCATAAGGGGATATGATACCCAACCGTGGATATGAAAATTGAGAAATGCGAAAATGTTTCTGAGACTCAAAATTTAATTTGAAATAGAGCTTAAAAAGCAAAAAGCAACTCCTAACCCTTTTCCCGCCTATGGCAGGGTCGGGTACCAGTCTTGTCCCTCTGAATGGACACAAGGGCGATATATTGGTCATAGTTTTTCTGCAGCCGGTTGCGGGGCAAAGCTGCAACCCCTACGCTTATTTATCGTCGGTCTAGTGTTCGTTGAGGAGTGCTACCGACGCCAGGGGGCGAGCTCCTACACCTGGAAATTTTTGCCTCATCTAACCGCTGCATAGTAGATAGGGTTCTTTTACGTGCAAGTGACATCATGCACCAACACGGGGCCTCAGTTTTACTTCTCATCCGAAAGAAGGCACACTCGCAGCCTCTCTCTCGTCCGAAAGAAGCCTACCTACCCATCTCGGTCCAGTATCGAACCTAGTACTGACGCAGTTGCCGAGCGTGCTAACCACTACGCCACCGCGGCGGGTGAAATAGAGCTTAAACTTACAAAATTCTATGTGTCTTCCGAGCCTTGGGTGTAGGTCTATTTGCACTATCCGGCAGTGATACTGTCCTTTGAAGAACCCTGAGCGCATGAATACGGGGAGATGGGGGAGGGGGGGGGCTAAATCAGGATCCAAGGATGTTTGTCAGGACGAAGTGTTGTAAATGGAGTGTGGGTGGTTTGATTGAAGAGACCAGGTGGTGGTGGTGACGACTTATAAGTGAAACAGATACGAAAAAGAGTCAATAGTTGAGAGCTAAGCTGAATGTCTAATGTAATATAAGTCACAGTTTCCACAGTTGCAGTGTATTATGGTAGTAGTGTGTTATAAAGTGTAGTGCAGTCACTTGATATCCATTATTGAGAGTAAGAAGAGATATTCAAAACTAGACATGGCTCACACTACTATTTGTACAGTAAATATATCTATCTGTCTTAGAGACAAAGTATTTCACGTAATCGCATTTGAAAACGTAATGCCGTGTGCGATTACCTTAAAAATACTCAGAGTGTACGTTTTAAAAATCAATAAAAGGGAGTTCCGCCCTGTGCTTCGTTTTTAGTAGTTCAAGGATGCCGTTAGCTATTTAGCTGTATATTACGTAATGAAACGGTTTAGTGAAACATACTCTTAATGCATTTTTGTACTGTATATATAAAAGATTGAAAAAGGTGGTGAGAGAAGAAATGATTTCGAGTTTGATGTAGGCTACAGTATTTTCTTGTAGTAAAGAATGAATAGCGATGCCCCTTGAAGCAATGAAAACATTTGTTATATTATTATCTACGTATATTACGAATACTATGTTAGCTACAGGATGTACTACTACTACTGTACTTAAGTGAATGTAGGTTGGGTCTTTTTTTTTCTGAAATTATCGACTTGTTGAGAAAATGCAGTTAGTTGTCTTATCTCCGTCACCTGATCTGACCACTCACTAGAAGACATCTTAATGAAGCTTATTTCACGCTTTACATTCTTGAGTCTTGACTACAGCTGCAGTTTCTTATAAAATTGAATTCGACTTACTGTAAAATTATGTGATCCATTTTTTTTTCTTTTGTTGGTGTTTTAGGGCCCTTTAACAAACAGGGTCATTAGAGCCCCGTCCGCTGCATACTTCTAATGCAGAGACTGCACAGACACTACACTAATGCGACGATTATTGGGTATTAGCAGTACCCAGTTTTCCCAAGTGGCCACCCACGTTCAGTCATCAGACGAGAACTTGTGTGTCCAACGCAATAAGCAGCTCCCCAGGTGATCCATAATCGAGCCTTCCGTCTTCGAGATAGTGAGGGGACTTTAAATTTCATTATACTGATTGACAATATTTATCCAGTGGAACCACGAATCTCACTCGTAATGTGAAACACTCGTTAAGCGATACAATTTATTTCCCATAGGAATCAATGTAAAATGAGATAATGCGCTCCATCATCATCATACCCTTATTCCGCCTGTGGCAGAGTCGCAGTCTGCGGAGGAGTGGTAGGGAGCGGCGAGTTGCGTTGGACACACCAGTTCTCGTCTGATCACTGAAGTTAAGCAACGCAAGCCCAGTTAGTACTGACATGGGTGGTCGCTCGGGAAAGCTGGGTACTGCTAATACCCAATAATCGTCGCAATGGTGTAGTGCCTGTGCAGCATATGCATTAGAACTATACAGTGGACGGGTCTCTATTGATCTCGTAGTTGACGGGACCTTAAACATCAGCAAACAAACAAACAAAGAGGAGTGGTATATTGTGTTGGACACACCAGTTCTCGTCTGATCACTGAATTTAAGCAACGCAAGCCTAGCTAGTAGTAAGATGGGTGGCCACTTACGAAACCTGGGTGCTGCTAATAGCCAATAATCATCACATCAGCGTAATATCTGTGCAGTATCTGCATTAGAACTATGCAGTGAATGGGGCTCTAGTGATCTTGTAGTTGATGGGCCCTAAACACCAACAAAACAAACAAAAATCCCCCTGGCAACATTAATGTTTGTGGATTTTGCTGTGGACATTTTGAGAGTTCTACAGCAATGAAGAAAGACTGGATTCAATGTGAGGAGGCATGACATGGCACAGTACCCTGATATCTGTGTTGGTGATTTTGGGAGGGAGATTTGTTAGTATGTTACGCTAACGAGTTGGGAAGTCAGCCAAGGAGCTATAACGGGCCGGACCCTGTGGAGGCTACTAGAGGTTGAGGGGGGTAGGAGTAGGGGACATTGGTTAGGTGAAAAAAGAGCAGCACCCAACGTCCACAACCGAACCACACGTGTTGCTACTAATTTGGGTTGCGTTAACTTCAGTGATGTGACGAGAACTGGTGTGTCCAATGCAACTCAGCCGAGCCTAACGCAACTCAGCAGGACTAGCCGTTTGTGAAAACTCTTTGAAATAATTACAATTTGATTAATGTGGACCATTTTAGAGGAAGCACTGTCCCACTCTTAGGACATCATTCCTTAAAGTGAGAAATTAGATGGTTCATTAATGCTGATTTTTTTTTGGAAAAACTACTGGAAGCAAAATTTTCTTTTGCTTTGAAAATTAAAAATGAAATAATTTACTTCAGATATATGTAAAATTAGTGAAAGATTTCTTAAATATTCATTAAAATATTGGATAAATAGTTGATTCGTGTCCCCTTATTGAGAATCCTGTATTACTTTACTGTATTTTCTGCATTATCTTTTATTGACGACAGTCATTCCGCCATCTTAATGTTCTTATTGGCGGACTTTCTGTTCGTAACTGTCGCATCACGCAAATGATCAGTGATCGATTTGACATGATAAATTGATTAAAAGTTCGGTGGATAGTTGAGAAACGGAATTAAATTTACCTTTTATATGCAATAATGATAAAAGTTTAGAATCAAATGTTGTTTCGGCAGTTACTGTATGTCGACAGCAAGTATAGAATCTGAGAGTTACGAACGTGTCTCGTGCTTGGAATTCTATTGAGAAAACGAATGTAGCAGAACAGAGCAGTAGAACGGCGCTCTATTGCGCCAATGGAAGCTCGGCAGAGGGCGGTTATCTAGGACTGGAAGGGATGATAAATAGAATTACATGTTAAGTAGAATAGTTGGCGGCATTTTGAAGATGTATATTACTTTACAACCACATTTAAAGAATGTATTATTTTGTCAAAACCGCCATTACGACTTATGTACGAGTATATTTAATGCTATAAAAGTCGGAAGGATTTGTGGCTTACTCGTATGTTGCTTGAAATATGTTTTAAAGTGGAAAGGAGCGGAGATACAGTTGTTGAAGAGAAAGAAGATTTTTAACTCTCTAGCATGAATGAAATTAGACGAGGTTTGTGACCTACACAAAAAGCATCTTTAATTCTGTTTAGGGCATTAGTAAAATAAATTGTCAGGTGGTAAACAGGCAAGTTGAAATATAAAGATGTATGCATCACATTCATTTTAATGGTACGTAAACCTTCTACCGTAAAAGTCACTTTTGAAAGTTTAGTAGGATGTCTTACATCAGAAAATCATTACTTTCATGGTGCGTTTGTCGGTATGAAAATATTTCAGACTTTCGTATAAATACGCTGTGTATCTAACTGCTGGTTTATTGTAGTAGGATGCGAGACTATGTATCCGCCTTCCAGCCACTTTGATGTAGGATTTTTATAGGGTTTCTAACAAAGAGTACTATTTGGCACGGTTAAGTTTTGGCATTTGAGAGGTTTGATTCAGGTAAAAAAAAAATTTCACTTGGCAATGATTGTTCTTCCAATGGCATCCATTTCATTTCTGAGTATAACTTTGTTTGATAGGGTTGACATTCGACTAACTGACATGTGGACAGTGATGAACTTCGCTCCTACCGGATGTGCAACTGACCAGAATTCAATCCTCAGTTGTGAGGATATTCTTGAATTGTAATGGTATAACTCGTATAACCCGCGTAAGGGCTAACTGACCAACTGCCTTGCTGCCATAATCATCATAAACTTGTTTTCCATTTGTTTTGTTGGTGTTTTAGTCCATCCACTGCGTAGTTCTAATGCAGTTTGCACAGACACTACACTACTACGACTATTTTTGGATATTAGGTGTACCCAGTGTTCCCAAACAGTCATCCGTGCTAGTACTAGCTGGGATTGCGTTGCTTAACTTCAGTGATCAGGCAAGAACACTTGTTTTCCACCTATGGCAGGGTTGGATGTGAGAGTTCTGGATCTCGATTCCCTCCTACCTTCCACTAAGGTTCCCGTCGACTCCATACACTACCATATCTCAAGAGCGGCTGCATTGCGTTGGACACACCAGTTCTCGTCAGATCACTGATTGTTGTTGTTGGTTGATATTTTAGGGCCCTTCAACTACAGAGGTCATTAGAGCCCCGTCCACAGCATAGTTCTTAAACAGAGACTGCACAGACACTACACTAATGCCACGATTTTTGGGGTATTAGCAGTACCCAGTTTTCCCAAGCGGCCACCCATGTCAGTACTAGCTGGGGTTGCGCTGCTTACCTTCAGTGATCAGACAAAAACTGGTGTGTCCAACGCAATTCGCCGCTCCCGTCAGATCACTGAAAATGGCTAATTTCCCCTCTTCTACCTCTCCTCACTTGCGAGCAGCCTCTACAAGGTTCGGCCCGTTATGGCTGCTTGGCCGACTTCCCTACTCGTTGAGTAACAAACTAATATAATCAGTGTACAACCTATTCACATATCTGCTTTGGACTTCCGTCTACTCCAGGACTTTCTGAAGCTGGTTTCCGGTAAAGGTTTTGTGGTGAGCACAGACATTAATTATAAAACTGATTCCAGTAACAAAATAAGCTCTGTGAACTTGACCTTTTTCAGTTTTCGAGAGAGAGAGAGAGAGAGAGGGAGAGAGAAAAACCAGGCCACACAGGAGGTTGTTAGTATTGCAATGATTTGATGCCATGCTTCTTCAGGTATTTCTGACTTGATATGAAGGCAGCAGAGCTCTCAAGTCGGTTGTCATCGATTTTCGTTAGTAAAATTGTATTTTTAGATTAATATTATAGTAAGAGCAAGTTCTTGAAAGTGTAAATGTATTTATTTGTGGAAAGCATTAAGTAGGAAGGCATTTTATATACAATATATATTTGATTTTCCAGTCGAGCTGTTTGCTCTGACGTCAACATGAGCAGTTTTTTTAAAGGTGTTAACTAGAAGAAGATGATTGAAGTAAACTGAAAGCAAAATAGCAACAGTCCTTGGAGTTTGCCTATAAGGTTGTGTTTGTAATTGGATTATAATCAGAGCCATTGCATTAGGGTGACTATTCATATTTGTTGAAGTCTCGGTTCACTTGTCCGCAAAAGAAAAAAAAAGGATGGGAGGCCATTAAAAACTCCAGGAGGTCCATTATCTGACTGAAAACCGCATCATATATGAATTCGATGACGCACAACAACAATTATTATATAGCAGAATTTCCATGTCTATCTAACAGTTTTGAAGTTCTTCTTCATCACATGGTATGATAAAATATATTTCATATTTTATTAATAAGCATTATCGATTGGTAGGCCAAGGACTTTAATTCATAGTGATGTTGGTTTTTTTTTACATAACAACCTAAAGCACTCGGAATTTGTTATTTTGGCTGTATTGACATTGTAGTGAAAGGAGGCGGAGGATACATTTTAACCCTGCCATTAGTGCTGATAAATTTGTCCTCTCCGTTACTCCATTGTACAGCAGCATTCGGCAATGGATTAAAATGCCAGAAATTTCCTTATTCCTACTACCCCTTCTTTCATTTTCTCTCTCTTCCTCCCCCTCTCTCTTTTACCCCTTTCACCACTCTTTTGTCACATCGATACAAAACAATATCATATCTTTTACATCATTTCAAAAAAAAAAAAAAAATCAAACCTGTAATGGAATAACGTTGTAGTCGGATGACATGAAAGAAATCGTTGCACATACGATCTTAGCATAGTTTATTTTTCTTTCACATTGTGTTATTATTATTATTATTTTTTGTCTCTTTCTATTTTAACATACGCATCTCTCTCCCTGCTCTCCAAACTAATCGACTATTAACCTACTAAATGCATATTATAGTGGTCACAATTGAATGCTTATTTGGATGTCACAGGCAAGAGCATTTCTGAGCCCACTGCATAATTGGTGCAGCCAAGTTGTGTTGGACACACCAGTTCGCAACCCCCCCACGTCAATACCAACATGGGTGGTTGGTAATGAACGTTGGGTGCTGCAAATTTCCCCTCTCCTTCGTCCTCTTCACCTACTTCCAGCAGCCTGCAAAGGGTTCGTCCTGTTATGGCTGCTTGGCTTACTCTCCAACCCGTGAAACTAATCCAGCAATAATATCTGAAAGGTTTGTGGAATCAAATCGCAGCCAAGTTGCGTTAAGGCGCGTTCACACTATTCAACTATCGTTGAACAATAGCTGTTGAAATCAAGTTGATGATAAGTCGTTCACACATTTCAACTAGTTGAAATCAACTCATGACTCAACATTGGTGACGCTAGTTGAACAACAAAAGTTAAACCCCTTTCAACTTTGGTTGCTTCAACTAGCCAATTGTTCACATGATTCAATGTGTCCTCAATTGACCTTAAACTGGCAGTTGGTCAACGGTAGTTGAATCATGTGAACGCGCCTTTAGACACACCAGTTCTTATGAGATCACTGAAGTTAAGCAATGCAAACCTACGTTAGTACCAACACGGGTGGATGGTATCCCGTCGCTCCAATCAAGGGCATGAGCCTGACTCCTGTTGTATTGTAGTTAATTTACCTGCCAAAAATTTCTAGTTTGGTTGTGTAATACGGTGTTGGAGCAGTGGGGTAGGTCGGCATCCCCCCACAGACAATTCACCCAATATTTTCTGCGGGCTCCAGACTCCAGATTTACTGACCCCAGTCAGAGCATGTTAATTGGACCCGCAGACCCGACCCTGCCACAGGCGGGATAAGGGTATGATGATGATGATTGTGGGGTCAAATCGACCTAATGTCTCCCTAGATTGCTTTGTACATATTTCGTGGGTGAATCTTGATGCCAATCTTCCACTTTCTTTGCTTTGTAGTTCATCATCATCATCATAATACCCTTATCCTGCCTGCGGCAGGCTCGGGTCTGCGGGTTCTAGCCCTCCACTTCCGTCTATCTCCCACCAGGTCGCCGTCCACCCCACATACTACCATATCCTTACGGATAACCTGTTCCACGTCTGCTTCGGTCTCCTCTCTGTGCCGGGTGCTTCCAACCACCTGCATTCCTGAAATGGGCCTAACGAGTTCCTCTTCTCATTACGTGTCCATACCACCTCAACCTACTCTCCCTAATTTTCTCCGCAATGTCCCCCAACCCCAGGCTACTTCTATTATGTAATCATTTTTCATGTTGGAAAGGTGCTTTTATCTACAGTTGCATGGTAGCATACACTCTCTACCTGGTTCTGTTACGGTACGGAAGGGACATTCGGGACGGCCCTCTCTCTCTTCTCCGAGTGGCTGTATTGGGTTGGACACACCAGTTGTCGTCTGATCACTGAAGTTAAGCAACGCAACCTCAGCTAGTACTAGCATGGGTAACCGCTTGGGAACACTCCATAATGCTAATATTCAAAAATCGTCCTATGGCCTATGCAATGAACGGGGCAGTGGAATTGGACTTTACCATGGGTAAAAATGGGTTGGTAGTAGTAGGAGGGGTTATTTTCATGTTCAACTCTGTTTTAACCCTTTAGGCTTCTCGTTTGTGTAATGTGATGCACAGGATGATTAAGACGATGCTTCTTTCCCCCCTCCGTTATCTACTTAAAACCTCAAAGGTACACTGATTAGATGTCTTAGAAACTGATTAATACGGAAAAAAATGGACTATAGGTGAGTTAGTTAGTAGTTCGTTTTTAAATTGAAATAATGATACTCTTGTGCATTGCCCTTTCATATTAGGCTCTGTTGATTAAGTAAAAAGACGCACAGCGAAAATTGTGACCGAAACAGCTTTTGTTGTCTCGTGACGGGTGAAGTACTATTAATTTGTCGTTGCCGGAAGTCATTCCTACACATATCTCATCAAAGTTAAAATGCATGCGTCTTATTTCTCCCTCACTTTCTTCTTCATCGTCAAAAATCAGGTTAACTAAAATATTGATGAGCATTTCTAGATTCCTTTGAGAAACCAGAATTCCTGAAATATTAACTCAAAATGTCAAGGCTTTTTATTGTGTCGCATTCTCTGAGGCTTTCACATTTTGTTACTACGGTGTTTTCTCGTTAATGAAACAAATATTCTTTGACCTGTATTTAATATGAAATTTAAGATGCCAATTTGGTTGTTCTTGTCCCCGGCATTCATTTGATTAACCCCATTAACACCCCTCTCTCTCTCCCTTGTTCTCGTCTGGGCAGCAGGAGCTAATCGCCCTGGCATGGTAGGCAACAACGTCCCATTTGTTGGCAGGCAGGTAAACGAGTGACTTTCAGACTTTTCTCTCTCGCAGGGGAGCGGCAACGCCAACCCAAGTTAGTACCAACATGGGTGGTTGGTAGTGAACGTTGGGTGCTGCTAATTTCCCCTCTCCTACATCCCCTACACCTCACTCCCCTCCCCCGCCAGCAGCCTCCTTCGGGTTCGGCCTGTTATGGCTGTTTGGCTTACTCCCCAACCTGTTAGCATAACATACTAACATAGCAACCCCAGCTAGTACTGACATGGGTGGCCGCTTGGGAAAGCTGGGTGCCGCTAATACCCAAAAATCGTCACATTAGTCTAGTGTCTGTGCAGTATTAGCATTACAACTACGCAGTGGATGGGGTTCTAATGACCTTGTAGTTGAAGGGCCCTAAAACACCAACGAACCAATCAGACATTTCTCTTGTTGACCAATAGCGAACCAGCTTATTTGAAGCCCAAAAAGTAAATGTGCTATCAAGATTTGCTGGAAAAAAAATACTTGAGAGGAATTTTTGGGTCTTCCCGGTACTCGGCTTCCCCGAGCGGCCATCCATGTCATTACTAGCTGGGGTTGCTATGTTAGCATGTTATGCTATCGGGTTGGGGAGTAAGCCAAACAGCCATAACAGGCCGACAGTTTTTGGGTTTTTCCCAAGCGGCCACCCATGTCAGTACAAGCTGGGGTTGCGTTGCTTAATTTCAGTGATCAGACGAGAACTGGTGTGTCCAACGCAATTTGCCGCGTATTTGAGAGGAAATCAGAACTGATTCTGTTGTTATTGTTTTAACTTTTGTTTATATACAGTATGTCAGTTTGTCTACTAATAAGGTCGTTTACTGACACCAGGGGTTGAGTTGCTAAATCTGGAAATGTTGTCAGTCTCCTACTTGCAGGCAGGCTTACTCTCCATCATTTCAAAATAGACTGGAACTTGAACTGAAAGGAATGATAACTACCGGTTGGTCACTTTACATCATGACAGCAAAGTTTTTTTTTCGTGAAGTACCTTAATTAGTTCGGGCACTCCTTTTACCCTCTCATTTGTTTTGATTGGTCACGTGATATTAAATGGCCCTTGAAGGCACTTTTGAAATATATTCTCCACTTAGAGACCCGTAGATTTATCACTGTATAAAATAATTTAGCAATTTTGAAAGTAGGTCGACGATGTTAGTTTGATTAATGATTAGAGATACCTCTTCCTTCTATTGGTTTTATTTTTAGTAATATGATGTCAATTTTTTCTAGGTCCTACCGGTGACGTAGAGCTCCTAAAGACAGTCTCAAATTAGAAATTTTACCAACCGGTGCAGAAGAAGGACGTTTTTATGAATGATTGCGCTATACATGGTGTTGATAACGTTCATCATAAAGCTTATCACGATTCTTAATAGGATCGAAGACGACAAATCATCATTGATGAAAGGTATGTGACCATTCCTTCTTACCTCCTTTTTTTTAATATTTTTTACACTATCGTAAAATCTGGATTTATTAAATGCTTAACCTAGTGTCAAGCAGTTTCATTCTCTTTCTCTCTTTTTAAGATCTTTAGGATTTTGACTTTATCTGTTTCATTAATTTCATCACAATGACATTTATCCGGTTTTTGTCTTCGTCGTTTGTGTGTGTTTGTACCATTTTTTCTCTCGGGCAATTAATTGAATTTTTTAGCCCTTCATCATGACGCATGAGTAAAAGAGAGGCAGCTTCTAGCACTAAATACGCATAATACAGCCAGGGATGGAGTGCGACAGATAGACACAAGCGACAGGCGCAGACAGAGACATAGACTCAGACAACGACGCAGACAGGCTCATGCAAACAAAGACAGAGACAGGTTCAGACAGACAAAAGCAGAGACAGGTTCAGGCAGACAAAGACACAAACAGGCTCAGACAGAGGCACAAAGACACAAACAGG
>JAAFCE010001963.1:4199569-4213552 GCA_013389805.1 Trigoniulus corallinus | reverse complement strand
GGGAGGAGAGAGGGAGGAGAGAGGGAGGAGAGAGGGAGGAGAGAGGGAGGAGAGAGGGAGGAGAGAGGGAGGAGAGAGAGAGGGTGGGAGAGATAGGGAGGGAGAGAGATATAGAGAGGGAGGGAGAGAGAGAAGGGGAGATTTTTTTGTTTGATTTGTTTGTGCTTTAGGACCCTTTAACTACAAGGTCATTAGAGCCTCATCCACTGCATAGTTCTAGCTCAGAGACTACACCGACACTACACTAATGCGACGATTATTGAATACTAGCAGTACCCAGTGTTCCCAAGCGGCCACCTTTGCTTAACTTCAGTGCTCAGACGAGAACTGGTGTGTCCAACGCAATAAGCCGCTCGAGAAGCGGAGAGAAAAACCAGAGAGAAGGGGAGGCGAGAGAGACGCAGAGAGGGGTAGAAAGAGGGGGAGAGAAGGAAGAAAGGGAGAAGACAGGAAGAGAAAGCTGAGAGGGAAGGGGTAGTGAAAGACCGGAAGAGAAGACAGAGATAGGGAAGAGGACGCGGAAGGAGAGAAGGGACAGAGAGAGAGAAGAGAATAGTAAGGGCAGTAGAAGGAGAAAGATGAGAATGGTGAAGGAGGGAACGAGGAGAGAGAGAGAGCGAGCTAGGGGGGGGGAGAGAGAGCGAGCTAGGGGGAGAGGAAGGGAGAAGTCGATAAACGGCAGAGAGAGAACGAGGACAAGGAGGGACGGGGATAGAGAGAAAGAAGAGGACGTGTCATTCCCTCCCTCCCCTGACAAGTTAACCAAGTTTGGGGAGAAAACGAGGACCGCGGTGTCCTCCCTCTACTGTTGCATCACATGGTGTGCGCTACTATGTATTAAGAAACAAGGGTACTTATCAAAAGTCTCCCTTAATAACTTCGCCTTTCTCGCTCGTCTCATCTTTCTTATTTAATTCCTTTACCCCTTTCTTTCCTTTCTTGATTACATGCCCCCGCAAACCCAATCCTTTCTTCTCTTTCTGGACTATTTTTTCACTTCTTATTTATATCGTCGTCAATCTAAAAGTTGAAAAGGTCGATAAACTTCAAAGATGCCAAGTCGATAATGAGATTTTTTTTTCTTTGCAGGAAGGGCTGCAATGGGGGAAGGGGGTTAAGGAAGGATAACGTGTGTATGTGTGTGTGCGCGCGTGGATGGGTACAAGTCTCAAGAGTAGATTTTTTTTTTTGTTTTTTGGAAACCCATTGGCATATATATTTCTTCTTCTTATTTTAGTCTCCTCCTTTTGTTTGAGAAAACAAAATAATTCAACTTAATGATCGTCTAGTGCTACTACTAGTAGTACTTCCTTTCTTTGACTGCTGCTGCCGCCGCTTATAAATGTCCATTATTTTTCAAGACGTGGATAAGATTCTTGTTGCCCACAAGAATTCACTTTAAGAGATAATTCTTAGATAAATGATGGGCTAGTAACTGAGATGATGACTATCTTGAGAATATTAAATTTCTTTCCTGCAGGACAGACAGGTGAGGGGGAGATAAAGCGGTCGTGCGAGCTGTCCAGTCTTTCTTGCTGATCGTTCCACTCTCTCTCTCTCTCTCGCCCTTCCTCCTACCCTTTCTTTAACCCTTTAATCGTTTTGAACGTTAGGTTCCCCCTTCCCTCTCATTAAGATTCATTGTTGTAATAATGCACACTGCAGGTGACACTTCTCTGACGACGTTGCTGTCATGACAGTATATAAACTACTAACACAGTGAGTGACATTTATGCGACCATTATCATTCTAGGGTATATTTTACACTCCACTGGTAAACAATTTTCGTATTCGGAAATTTACCAGCTCACCGAATTTCGAGCACTGCTTGACAACTATCACGATGGTACTATCGACTGTCTGACACCATGACAATATTGACGACACAATAGTATGAGAGTAACTATCGAACAGTTTTGTGACGCCGACTGACATTTTTACTATTATAACTACAGATTACCCTTCAAACAATCTAGTAACTCTAATTAGTGTCGTTTGGGTGCGATCTCATACCCATCTGTCACGAAAAGCAAGTATCGCAGACGTGTCAAACTGGGGGAGCGGCTGTATTACGTTGGACACACCAGTTTTTGACCACTGAAGTTAAGCGACGCAACCCCAGTTAGTTCTAACATGGATGGCTTCTTGGGAAAACTGGATACTCTTGATACCCAAAAACCCAAAGGCCACGCCATTACCTCCCATCCGACGGAAGGTGCACTCGGGGCCTCTCTCTCTCTCTCACCCGAGAGAAGTCAAACCACATCGATCCAATATAGAACCGGGAACCACTGGCGCAGTAAATCGAGCAAGCAATCTATTGCTCCACCTAGGCGGGTCTGAACGTTATCCGTATAGAAAAACGAATTTCGAGGGAATGACGTCAGCTGGCTCCATGCTTACGTCACTTTTTCGATGTCGGTGCTTAATGTTTCAGAAAACAAAATGTAGTGAGAACACACCCTTGTTGCAATCCTATCCATATGCCGCCTCTGGAATGATTAAGTCTGCAGGTTCTCGCCCCATCTACAGTACTTATTTCTGTTCTCAGCTAAACTCCTGTTTACCCCCAGGCACCTCGTATTCCGCAGCATATCCTACTTTCACGGTTACGTAGAGGCAGGACCTTTACCACTTCTGGTACTTAGGACATATATATTTTGTGGCGTATTACTATCGCGACAAGAAATGCGAGAGCGTAACTAGTGGTCAAGTGATAGGCTTTTCAGTGCTGCTCGCACCAAGTTCGACAATTGCGAGTGACGAAAATAACACCCATTGATTTTAAGTTGTATTTTGGATCAAATCAGGTCACAAAAGGATTTGACATTTTGAGCAGATATTTGTGAATGACGTCATATGTAGACACGTAATCAAGAAGTAAAGGTAAAGTGATAATGTCAACGGGCGGATTAAGTAAGATCAAATTGGTTTTTGTGCCCCCATTTCTCATTCATTTTCAGTTTTCCATTGGTAAATGTTAGGGTCCCAAGGCCCTAATAATCTTCTTACCATTCGATGATGTGAATGAATACATATTCTTTTGAATAAAATGTTGAGGAGAAACGTAAATATTCATGCAGCACCGGATTTACGTGTAGGCTTAGGGTTCCTCCGAATGGATCCAATTTTATCATGGAGGGCCAGAGACAGGTCCCGAGCAGAGCGCGCCTTCCATCGGATGGAAAAATGGAAAGTAACGTCGAGACCCTACGTGGGGTATACGATGTCGATAGGGAGAGATTTAGCACTACGTAACGCATCAGCCTACGCTGCGTACACGCGAACGACCCAGTGTACTTTTAGCAAATCGCACGCTATCGCGTACGCAGTGGGTTTTTCACGTTTGCGCAGTTGTTTTTGTCTGCTTAACGTGACCTAAGTTCGCCGACCTAAGCTGCCACCCCTATGCTTATTAACTTTGGGGCAGGGAACGGCAAATTGCGTTGGACACACCAGTTCTCGTCTGATCCCTGAAGTTAAGCAACGCAACCCCAGTTAGTACTGACATGGATGGCTGCTTGGGAAAACTGGGTACCAATAGTATCCAAAAATCGTCGCATTATTGTAGTGTCAGTGCAGCCTCTGCATCAGAACTACACAGTGGACGGGGCTCTAATGACCTCGTAGTTGAAGGGCCCTAAAACACCAACAAACAACAACAACTTATTAACGTTGGGGCTCTCTAGCGACACCAGGATTACTTTGCAATATATACTGTGTATAGGAGCTCGCCCTCTTGCGTCCGTCTCGTCGGTTGGGAGTGCCCCATCGAACAGTAGGCAGACGACAAATAAGCATAGGAGTTGCAGCTTTGGTTGACTGCCGGCTACATCAAAATACCGTCCAACAGATCGCAAATGTTTCCATTCAGAGGGTGGCCCCATGTGGTCTATACGATATCACTTGTTGGTAAAATAACTTTCTACGTGCAACGAGTAGATCGGCAAATTTCCAGGAGTAGGAGTTCGCTCGGTCTTTTGACCATTATTATTTATTGGTCTTTTGACGTATATGAGTCACCATGGTGGGATGGCACTTTACACCCCTACCATGAAATGACTGTTTTTCTAGGCCCTAATGACCATGGCAGTTGTTGGCCCAAAAGCAACAACAAACAAACAAAAAAAGGTGTTCGCCCTCCTTTCGTCGGTGGAGTGCCCCAACGATAAATGAGCAGGGGGGTTGTATTAGCATTTGGTTGGGGTAGCTGGCTGCTTAAAAATTTCGCCAAACAAATCGCCCGTGTCTGCCAATGAGTCAAAAATGGATACACGACCGTGCCATAGGCGGGGCGAGAGGTGTTAGTTGCTCTTTGATAGAAATGCCGAAGTTATAATAAGGAAGAATAATGAGATTACAATTTCAAGAACTGTTTGTTGACTAATATTTTGATGGGAAAGTTTCGGAAATGGATGTAGGAGTGTGTGTTGTTTGGGGCAGGGCGAGAAGAGGTTGTACCAAACAAGAAATAAACAATAATATGGATGTTTTCTTTCAAGGTGTAGCCAAGAGGGTAGAATGGGTATAACTTTTAAGATAAAAAATGGGAATGAGCGGAAGACGTTAAATGTCTCATTTTCATTTCTTATTTTTCCTATCTTTAGAAATAGATAAATAAAAGACAAAATGCAATTTTAAAGTGGCACATATATAGGGTTAATATGAAGGAAATGCTAGTACAATGAAAAATATAGAAATTTTTTGAATCGATTACCTGGATTGCAGCCAAAGGTTTATAACACAATGTCAGAAACAGCGTTTAAATACTAGGTTCGTGAACACATTTCGTTACGTATTAAGGACTTACATCTTCGTACAATAGACACTTTACTGATGTCTATATCTTTTAAATGATACATCACCGAGAAATTTCGACGAAATTATCAAGAGTATCGTTGAAAGATATCGTTACTATGCGTAGGACACCACCAAAATGCGGCAAGAATGAGTTGTGAAATATTTTTCTCTAGAGATATCTGAAATACGTGATTTTGTTGTCATTTTTTTCTCTCTCTCGGTTGGTTAGTGTCTTAAGAAGCTTACTTAATGCCGAACAAACATAACTGAAATACCAACAACTTCTTAAAGCTAATTTTAAGACTTAATAGCAAGAGCAAAAACTTTAAGTAATTAGCTGTGATAAAAGTGTTTGTGGGTACTACCGTTCCGTCCCCATTAAATAAAGATAAGAAGCTTGAATTTCAGTTGTGTAATAATAGTATGTAACATTCAACTCTCCCCTTTTCACCTCTTATTAAAAATCAATTAAGTTTCTTAGTGGCAAATATAGTAGATAACCAAAAATTTGCATAACTTACAGCAAGGCGAGCATGCGCCATCTTGTTTTATTGTTCTGCTTAGGGTGCAGTGTTGTTATGGCAATATGTAAGGTTTTTAGTGTTTTTTTTTCTGAAACTTCAAAAAATTTGAAGGTTTTTTTTTTGAAGAAAAATATAGTTCGTAGTTAGTAAGCATGTGATGGATTCTCATAATACCATATGTATTCTACTCCATGTAAAATTCATATATTTCATCACTGCTTGAGTTCCAAATGGAATTCAATTCGACTGCGGTATAATTTATGTATTTCTACTGCAGCATAATTTTATATCCGAACTTGTGTTGAATCTTCACGACGTACATACTGTAGGAAATTCTCGGAATAAAAGAAATCAAACCACAATAATGAAAAGTAGGCCCTACCATCTAGAATTCATTGTAGATTACAATTCAGAACTGTGCTTGAATTGCACAGTAAATGACTAACCCAAATGGTGAATATCGAAAAAGCGAACAACCGATAGTTTTCTTCTGAATTTATAGCAAACTTGCTAGCTATTCAAGGGTAGTTAATATGCTAATAAATTGAATATATAAATATTTGGACTACAATAAGACAGAAAGAGAGAAAAAGAAAACCAAGATCCTAAAAGACGCCATTCTTATGATCGACATTTTGTATTCTATTTTAAATAGAACGGAGCGCAGTTGAGCGGCGATCAGATTTGCAAAGAGCTCCCTTAGCGCTATCGTTCGAAAAGTGAATGTTCTATTCGGTTGTTCTTGGCATTGAATATCTTATTTTTGCTTAAGAAAATGAAGGTTTGTTCACTATTTTTATTGAATTTTTTTTTAATGAGTAGGTTTGAAATATTACATTACCGTTATTAGATTTATTGATAATCCAAATGTGAAAAGACGTTCAGAACTAGAGTAGAGACGTAAGCCTAATAATATCAGGTGATTGGAATACATTGGCGTAGGTAAGCCACTGTAAATTATTATAAAAATTGTAAAATAGTGACAACCAATCATCTTGGGTTATTAAAGAATGCTCGTTGTTGAGCAAAATGCTTGCGACCGGTCCTAAATGAAGAACAGTCGATTTCACCTCAATTTTGAAAAGATAAACGATGTTAAGCATGATTAAGTAATCGGCAAGCTTACTGTTACGTCATAAAGCCGAACGGATGGTTGGGAAAATTGAAAGTAAGCGGCTACATTAAAGCGAGTTAGTGAACGCTTTGGAGCGCTCCTATCTAGAGCACACCTTTTATTTTCTTCTCGTTGTGGCTACAGGTAACTTGAATATTTAAGAAAAAACAAAACAAATTTTGTGAAAGAAACTGCTTCATTGGATAAACTAGGATTGGGAGAGCCAAATTTATTAAGGGAAATTCGAATAGCAAGTCCCTCTAGCATGTTTTCTAGGTTCACGAGTTTGGGATATCTATAACCCCTCTTAATGCCACAACTCCTTCAGTTCAGTTACTGTATCTCTTGAGACACGCAGGGATACAATCTGTATTTCGGCACCTACTAGTCAAGGTAGGTGCCTTGCCTACTAGTGTCTACAAAGTTCAGATATATTCAGACAGGACATAACGACAGAAATGGAGCCTTTTAGATGGAAGGAGAAGATAATGAGTATCTGAAATTTTTGGGAGAAGAAGTTTCATGTGGAGATGTTGTCATCTTGGAGAAATTTGGGTGCATGTGCCATAGCATTAAAATTCACTTAGAAGTTACTGAGATAGATTATGTCGAATTTTAGCGTGAAAACTGTAGTCTGAAGACCATTGTTGCAATCGGACAGCTCTAATTACATTGCTGTATGTGAAAGTGATAATATTTTATGATCATGATAGGACTCATCCAGACGAAAAACATATAGCCTAAAAGGATAAGATGGATATTTTAAACTTCAAGAGAGGAAGACACGACTAGTCAGATGGAAAACATGAGGTATCTATACTGATGTCAAATTTCGTTTACAATAATTTTCCTGTCTCACTTTTGATTTTTAACTGTCTGACAAGTACAAGGCGTATGTACTGTTCCCTGAAATTTGATACCCTTTATTATTTGGGGGAATAGTTGTCCATAGAGTACAACTCGATAACGATCTTACTTTTTATTTCTTCGATAAGAAAAGGGGATAAATAACTCTTTTCTAACGATTTGCACCATTGGCACGTCATACAAGAGAGGGTTTGTGACGTAATAAGTTGTTTTTAGGTTGTCTTCTCTTGATTGTCTTTAGGGAAATGCATGCCCATCAGGAGCTTTAGAAAGCGAGAAAGACCTGTCTTATCCAACTTGACACTAAAATCAACTGTAGTGTGATAAATCTCCTTTACCACTTGCGAGTCAAATTCACTGACATCTAGGTATAGTAGGTATTGAAGAATCTTATCAAAAATCTGTTTTCAGTCGATTGCGTAAGGGACTTTAGTGAAGAGGAGGAGGATTTTGATCAATAAACGATATGTCCACTCATTCTTCTTTGCCATTACTGCAGGCACTTCTTATTCTTCTCGTGTCAGTGGACAATAATGGATTTTTTCAGAGGTACGCTGTCGGAATATCGCCTGTAATATTTTGATTATTCAATTGGTATTGTCATTGTTAGCGTGCTTCACTCGTGAGTCCGTGGTTACCGGTTCGAACCTTGTCGAGGAGACGTTTGGGCGAGAGGAAAGCTCTAGTACACCATCCATCAGATATGGAGTAATCTCCTGATCTCTAGTGTGGGGTGTGCAGGAACGGCTGTATTGCGTTGGATACACCAGTTCTCGTCAGATCACTGAAGTTAGCCCAAGTTAGTACTGACGCGGGTAGTCGGTTTAACATTGAATGATGCTGATTTCCCTTCTCCTACATCACCTACCTCCCTCTCACCCGCCAGCAACCTCCACAAGGTTCGGCCCGTTATGCTACTTGGCCAACTCGCTAACCCCTCAGTTTAACATACTAACACTACACGGAGATTGGTAATATTTCATGGTATAGGGGTTGACCCTCCCTTGACGTCGGTAATCTACCTTCATTTTACCGATGTTAAATAACCAAATCAAATTTTGACAGGGATAGGAGGGATTTGCACGTTTAGGGTGGTTCTCCTGCTGTCCGATTTGAAGGCAATAAATACAGTCTGTATTAAGGTTGCGGTCTTTTTAGGTCAAAGCTCGGCTACCTCCCTCTGATGATGGTAACTAATCTTTAGTGCAATTTGGCAACGAGGGGCCTGAAAGCGGTAGAGTGCTTCAGTTCTGAGCAGGGCTGTTCAGAACATGTAGACCGTGTTCGGCAATTGTTTTGTTGTTTGTTTGTGTTTTAGAGCCCTTCAACTACAAGGTCATTAGAGCCCCGTCCATAGTGTAGTTCTTATGCAGAGACTGCACAGACACTACACAAATGTGACGATTTTTGGGCATTAGCTGTACCCAGTTTTCCCAAGCGACCATCCATGTCAGTACTAGCTGGGGTTGTGTTGCTTAACTTCAGTAATCAGACGAGAACTGGTGTATCCAACACAATTCGCCGCTCCCCTAGTTCGGCAAGATTCTCAGGAGTAGAGACTTTGCTTGTCCGTCTTTCCTTTCCCTTCAATGCCGTTAAGTGAATTTCAGAGTTGAAATATGCGTCAGTGAAATATTCAGATCGGTAGAATTCCTTAATGTGGTATGGAGATTCGTTGGTTATTGACCTTCAGTGGTGACTAACTGCAGTTACGTAACCGACTTGGGAGTTGAACTCGGGTTCCTTGGTTACCTGAAATGATGAGCATGCCCTTAAGATTGGTCAGTAATTGGTGACAGAAGAAAGATAAATGTTCGGAGTCAATTGTTTGGCTATTTGTTGATCGTATTTATTTTGTTGTTGCTGATGGTTTTCAGGGTGTTGGTTGCTAACCTTTCTTGCAACTTATGCTTCCGTTATTCAGTTTTTTTTGACAATTTCGTTGAAAATTTAGTGCGAAGAGTATGTTGCTTGTGTTGGAAGAAAATATGTAAACAGTATGTGCACAAAAATGGCGGCTTAGTGTTTTTTATTGTGGTAGTGATGGTAGTCTGTGCTTGAGGTAAGAAGAGTGATATTTTTCGCATAATTTCTTTTTTCCTCCTGTCTTTCTTTATCTTAAATATGCGTATTAAAAATGTGATGAAAGGGTGAGAGCGAAACGAAACCGGTCAACCCCCCAACTCCCTTAAACCCTACCCTTGAAAAGGAAATTGTTATTTGTAAACATTTGTTTCTCCAAACTTTATAAACCTTTTAAAATGGTATATATGTGTTGAAAATATAAACATTTTTTATTATGAGCATCTGTCTGTCTCTTTTGACGGTCTAAAGTGATATGGGTTTATTTTTTTTAAGAGCGTTTGTCCAGTCGCACCACTGGGACCAGTCTAACCCAAATTTGAAAGCTTTTCAGACAGTGTAATGTGTCCTCTTCCCCTTCCCTCCCTTCCTCTTGCTTTTATGCTCATTTTTACTCCTTTCGCCCTGAAGATTTTACGTAAACAAGCTATAAATATAAGTCTTTCAAATAAAAAAAAATTTGAAATATGTCATATTTCAAAGATAGGGGCAGGACACAGATCTCGTTTTTGTGCCCCTGTAACCTTCAAAATTATAACAGCAGCTTTCTCTCTGTGGGACGTATATTCTCGAAAATTGTTATTGTAACGAGAAAGTTCAAAATGCTCCACCTTACAACAAATGTTATTTCATCTTCTAGTTTAATAAGGGTGATATTTCAGCTCCCTCACCCATCCTACTTTTTTCCTTTAGCACTCCAACTCTTTGAGCACACACACCCCAATCCTTGTATATTTTGGGCTTTTAGAGTATTTTTAGTCGCTTCTGGAAAAGGAATTGCATAACAGATTGCACTAAGACCCTCTGTGGTATCCCAAGTACTTTGTGCAATAAATATATAAATAACGAGTTTATGCACTGCCTCTTTCAGATCCCTGCCTCGGCAACTCAGAGGTTGCGTGCGCTACTGCGTCAGCAGTCTCAGGTTAGATCCTGGACCAAGGTGGATTAGCCTCTTTCGGGCAAGACAGATACCTTAAGTGTGCCTTCTGTCGGATGTCCTTTTCCGTGCCACCACTGCACGGAAAAGGACGCTTAGCCTACTGCATGGAGAATAAAAGATATGTGTAGTTCGGTACAAAATTTTCAGATTTAGGAGGTCGTCTCTCCCCTGGGGTAGGTGGGGGAAAAAGTGCCCTGATTAAGAATCAAAAAAGCAATAAACAAACATAAGGGTTCTAGCGTTAGGTTGGCAGAAGCTGCGTAAAATAATGTTCAAGAGATCTCTCATGTGTCCTAATGAGACAAAAATGGGTGCCTCACCCTGCCATAGACGGAAAAGATGTTAGTGGTGATGCGCTGCCTCTTTCAGAAGGTGAGGGAGCTGTATAATTGGAAATTTGACCAGGCACTGTTGTGATCTCTTCTCTTTTTCCCCCAAGCCTGTGTTGTCAGGAACGGCGAATTGCGTTGGATACACCAGTTCTTGTCTGATCGCTGAAGTTAAGCAGCGTAACCCCAGCTAGTACTGACATGGGTGGCCGCTTGGGAAAACTGGGTACTGTTAATACCCAAAAATCGTCGCATTAGTGTAGTGTCTGTGCAGTCTCTGCATAAGAACTATGCTGTGGACTGGGCTCTAATGACCTTGTAGTTGAAGGGCCCTAAAACACCACCAAACAAACAAACTGTGTTGTCAGCCTTACACAATGACTGGCTGACGTTAAATGCTGCATAGTAAATGCGCTGTCGCCGGAATTGAACCCGAGTACAATAAATTTAGATAGTATAGCAGTGGATGGACACATGGCCGATCTGTTGGACGGTATTATTGCGCAGCCGGCTGCCGACCAAAGCTGCATCCCCTATGCTTATTTATCGTCGGTCTGCTGTTCGTTGAGGTACCCCACCGAGCTCCTACACCTGCGAATTTTGCCGCATCTACCCGTTGCAGAGTAGAGAGGGTTCGTTTCTGTGTAGGGGTGACACACGATAGGGCACCGGCTTTATTCCTATCCGACGTAAGACGCACTCGGGACTTTCTCGCCGGAAAGAAGCCGACCCTTTTTGATCCAGTATCGAACTTGAAATCACTGATGTAACAATCGAGCACGCTACCTCCTGTGCCACCGAGGCGGGTAGAGGAGAGTAGAAAGGAAGAAAAGTAAGATCTATACAGAAAATAAAAATGCTTATTAGCGAGCATTTCATATCAAACTATTTTTTCTCGAATTATAAACGTCACAATTTGACATTGCTCCAAGTTTTTGTTAAAAGACATTTAGTCCCAACACCTGCCCCCTTCTCTTTTTGTCTGGGTCCCAAAGAAAAAACATTTTCATTTGTTAGTCTACCATGATGTAAATGCACATTAATATTATATGATCTCCAAAATACCTAAAAATATATCCTAACGAGCCTCAATATAACAAAAACACCTTCAAAATTAGTTGACAGGTTTTGGCAGCTCTCAGCTCACTTGAAAGTGCTAGGGATCCAGAGGGACAGACATGGGTATTCGACCTTGCCAAAGGCGGGGAACAGGGCTAATAGTTGCTTTTCATTTGTCGGAATTGAGAAACATTTCTTGCTGGCAATTATTATGCCCACCTCAGTAGCGTGTTTGGTCCGCCTCGGTGGCGCAGTAGGTAGCGTGCTCGGTAAATGCATCGGTGGTTCTACGTTCGATGCTGGGTCGGAGGTGGGTTGACTTCCTTCTGACGAGAGGGATACCTCGTGTGCGCCTTTCTTCGGATGAGAAGTAAAAGTGACGTCCCGTGTGGTGTACGATGGCATTTGCAAGCGAATGAACCTTCACTTCTAAGCAATTTGTTTGTTGGTGTTTTAGGGCCCATCAACTACAAGGTCATTAGAGCCCCGTCCACAGCATAGTTCTTATGCTGAGACTGCACAGACACACTACACTAATACGACGGTTTTTGGGTATTAGCAGTACCCAGTTTTCCCAAGCGGCCACCCATGTCAGTACTAGCTGGGGTTGCGCTGCTTAACTTCAGTGATCAGGCGAGAACTGGTGTGTCCAACGCAATTCGCCGCTCCCACTTCTGGTGTGGACACGTAGTGAGAAGAGGGGAGGAGGAGCTCGTTAGATCCATTTCAGGAATGCAGGTGGTTGGAAGCAACCGGGGCAGAGGGAGACTGAAACAGACGTGGGGACAGGTTGTCCGTATGGTAGTCCGTGATGTGTGGACGGAGACCTGGTGGGAGATAGAAGGGAGTGGAGAGCTAGGAACTGCAGACCCGCAGACCCTGCAACAGGCGGGATAGGGGTATGATGATGATGGATGAATGGGCTTCGTGTTCCACTCTTTATGCAACTACGTTAGCCATATAGGCCAATGACACAGGCATCTATGGTAACGGGATATTACTTAATCTCTCTCTCGCTCTCCACCTCTCCCCCTCTCCCCCTCTCTCCCTGTTATTGTACCCTACTTTCTCAAATTTTGAGGTATATGTGTTTAGTTTTAAGTCTGTCAAATGTTGAAAAGTGGAAAGTGGTTTATTTATATGTGAAACATGTGATGAATAGCTAACATATATTGATTGTCTGCAGCATCGATTCTCACTCACCCCCCTTTTTTGCCCCCTTTTTTTGGATGTTTTTTTTAATGGTTGTTACTTCATAGTTACAGATGTATAGTCCGAAAAGAAAAATGTCTTTAAGGATAAAAGAAATACTAACAAATAGAGCATTACAAACATTCAAAAATCTGACATGTTAACAAGGTTTACTTTGGTGTTAGGAATATCAGGAAGTTGTTTGTTTGTTATGCCAGGGTTCTCTCCCCCATCCTTCGTCCTTTCTCTGATGTCAGTGAAATAAGAAGAGATTTAAGACGACAACAAAGCAAGGGGTGAAATGATTGCATAAAAATACGATCTAGCTTAACTGCTTATTTGACTTTTTTTTGGCAGTTAAGAAGTCAACTCTTTCCCCAGTCAAATTCCTTTCTAAGTTTTCCTTGTCATCTTGAAAGCTCTGGCCAGCCTCGGTGGCCCCAGAAGGTAGCGTGCTCGATTTACTGCGTCAGTGGTTCTAGGTTCGATACTGCCGTGGTTCTCAATGTTTTTGAAGTCGGGGAACACTAAACTGACATTTTACTAGCACGGAACACTTACAATTCAACATAAACTTTAAAGCAGGTTGTACACCTTCTACCCTTGGTATTTACTACATCATTATACCCTTATCCCGCCTGTGGCAGGGTCGGGTCTGCAGGTTCTAGCCCTCCACTCTCGTCTATCTCTCCCCCATTTCCCCGTCCACCCCACACACTGTCACATCCTTACGGACAACCTGTTTCCACATCTGCTTTGGTCTCCCCTTGCCCCTGGTGCTACCGATCACCTGCATTCCTGGAATTAACCTAACGAGTTCCTCTTTCCCTCTTCGCATGACGTGTCCATACCTCCTCAGCCTATTCTCCCTCATTTTTTTCGGCGATGTTCACCACCCCAGGTTGCCTCTAATATGCTCATTTCTAATTCTGAGAGAGAGAGAGAAAGAAAGAGAGAAAGAAAGAGAGAGTGAGAGAGAGAGAGAGAAAGAGAGAGTGAGAGAGAAAGAGAGAGAGAAAGAGAGAGTGAGAGAGAGAGAAAGAGAGAGTGAGAGAGAAAGAGAGAGTGAGAGAG